>JAACNH010001095.1:758-102118 GCA_019447015.1 Hymenochirus boettgeri | reverse complement strand
AAGTTCAGGGATGAACCAGGAGGTCTCACATGCACAGGTCCATGGATGCAACCTTAAGGGCTCACATTGGCACAGGTCCATGGATGAACCATTAAGGTCCTCACATACACAGGTCCATGGATGAACATTAAGGGTCTCACCACACAGGTCCCTAGTATGAACAGTAAGAGTCTCAATGCAAAGGGCCAATTAGCAGAACGAGTAAGGTCTCCACATGCACAGGTCCATGGTAGAACCATAAGTATCACATGCAAAGGTCCATGGAGGAACCGTAAGGTCTCACATGACACAAGGACAGGGTGGAACCATTTAAGGCTCACGTGCACAGGGTCCATGGATGACCATCAGGTCTTCACATGCCCAGGTCCATGCAGGAACATTAAGTCTCACATGCACAGGTCATGGATGAAACCATTAAGTCTCACATGAACAGGTCCAGGATGAACAGTTAATGGTCCCATGCACAGGTCCATAGGTTATGAAAACCATTAAGGTCTCACATGACACAGCAGGTCCATGGTATGCAAGTTAAGGTCTCACTGCACAGGTCCATAGATGAACATTAAGGTCTCACATGCACAGTCCATGGATGAACAGTAAAAAGGTCTCACATGCACAGGCCATAGATGAACCGTAATAACGGTATCACAATGCACATGTCCATGGATGAACATTAAGGTTCAATGCAAAGGTTCATGGATGAAACCATTAAGGTCTCACATGCACAGGGTCATGGATGAACCATTAAGGTCTCACATGCACAAGGTCCATGGATGAACCATTAAGGTCTCATGCAAAGGTCCATGGATGAAAACCATTAAGGTTCTCACATGAACAGAGTCCATAGAGAAACCATTAAGGTCTCACATGCACAGGTCCATGACGGAACCATTAAGGTCTAACATGCACAGGTTCCATGGAATGAACATTAAGGTCTCAATTCCACGGTCCATGGATGAACCATTAAGGTTCACATTGCACAAGGGGCCATGGATGCAACCATTAAGTCTCAACATGCACGGTCCCTAGTGAACATTAAGGTCTCACATGCAAGGTCCATGATGAACCATAAGTCTCACACGCAAAGGGTCCATAGATGAACCATGAAGGTCTCACATGCACAGGTCCATGGCTGAACCATAAAGGTCTCACATGCCACAGTCCATAGATGAACCATAAGGTGCACACGCACAGGGCAGGTCCCTGGATGAACCATTAAGGCTCAAACGCACAGGTCCATAGACTGAACCATTAAGGTCTCACAGGGCACAGGTCCTAGGGATGAAACCCATTAAGGCTCACACTGTCACAGGTCCATAGATGAGCCATTAAGGTCTCACATGCACAGTGTACATGGCATGAACCATTAAGGTCTCCACAGCACAGGTCCATAGATGAACATTAAGCGTCTCACATGCAACAGCAGGTCCATGGATGAACCATTAAGGTCTTCACATGCACAGGTCCATGATTTGAACCAGTGTAAAGTCTACACATGCACAGTCCATAGATGAACCATTTACCGGTTCACCATGCACAGGTCCATGGAGATGAACCATTAAGGTCTCACATGCACAGGTCAATAGATGGGAACAATTAAGGTCACATGCACAGGTCCATGGGATGAAACCAGTAAGGTTCTCCACATGCACAGGTCCATTTAGATGAACCCTTAGGTCTCACATGCACAGGTCCATGGATGAAACGTTAAGGTCTCACATGGCACAGGTCATAGATGAACCATAAGGCTCACATGCCACATGTCCAGGATGAAAACCATTGAAGGTCTTCAGATGCAAGGGTCAATGGATAACCATTAGTCCACATGCCAGGTCCATGGATGAACACTATTATAGGGTTCTCAAATGCACAGGTCCATGATGAACATTAAGGTCTCACATGCAAAGGTCCATGGATGAACATTTAGGTTCACAGCACAGGTCCATAGATGAAACCATTACGGTCTCACATGCACAGGTCCATGGACGAACCATTAAGGTCTCACATGCAACAGGTCCTGGATGAACCGTAGGTCGCCAATTGCACAGGTCCATGGAAGGAACCATTAAGGTCTTTCAATGCACAGGTCCATGGATGAAACCATAAGGTCTCACATGCACAGGGTCCATAGATGGAACCCAGTAAGGTCTCACATGCAAAGGTACAGGATTGAACAATTAAGGTCTCAACGCCAAAGGTCCATAGATGAACCATTAAGGGCTCACATGCAAGGTCAGTGGAGGAACATTAGGTCTACATGCACAGGTCCATAGATGAACCATTAAGGTCTCACACGCACAGGTCCATGGATGAACCATTAGGTCTCACACGACAGGTCAATAGATTAACCCTTACGGTCTTCAACATGCACAGGTCCATGGATGAACCATTAAGGTCTCACATGCACAGGTCCATAGATGAGCCATTAAGTGCTCACATGCACAGGTCCATGGATGAACCAGTATGTCTCACACGCACAGGTCCTTCAGTAGAATGAACATTAAGGTCTCACATGCACCAGGTCCATGATTGAACAATTTAAGGTCTCACATGCACGGTCCAGGATTAACCATAAGTCTACATGCACTAGGTCATAATGAACATTAAGTCTCACAGCACATGTCATGATGAACCATAAGGGCTCACATGCACAGTTTACATAGATGAACCATTAAGGTCTTCACATGCACAGGTCATGGTGAACATTAAGGTCTCATACATGCACAGGTCCATTGATGAACCAGTAAGGGTCTCACATCACAGGTCCATGGAGGAACCCATGAAGGTCTCACATGCACAGGTCCATGGTATGAACCATTATTACGGTCTCCCATGCACAGGTCATGGATGAACCATTAAGGTCTCACTACACAGGTCCATGGATGGAACATTAAGGTCTAACATTACACAGGTCCAAGATGAACAGTAAGTTCTCACATGAACAGGTCCACTGGAGAAACCGTAAGGTGTATCACATGCACAGGTCCTAGGGGATGAACCATTAAGTCTCACATTGCACAGGTCCATGGAGGAACCAGTAAGGTCATCACATGCACAAGTCCATGGTGAAACCATTAAGTCTTCACATGCACAGGTCCATGGATGAACCAATTAAGGTCTCACATCACAGGTCCATGGATGAACCATTAAGGTCTCACAGGACCACAGGTCCATTGGATGGAAACATAAGGTCTCACATGACACAGGTCCATGAATGAACAGTTAGGTCTCACATGCACAGTCCATAGATGACCATTACGTCTCACATGCACAGGTCCATGGATGAACAGTAAGTCTCACAGGCACAGGTCCATAGATGAAAAATTAAGGTCTCACCTGCACATGTCATGGATGAACCATAAGGTCCTCACATGCAAAGGTTCCATGGATGAACATTATAAGGTCTCACATGAACAGGTCCATGGATGACAGTTTAATGCTCTCACATGCACCAGGTCCATAGATGAACCATAAGTTCACATGCACAGGTCCATAGATGAGATGAACCAGTAAGGTCTCAATGCACAGGTCAATGGTGTGTGAACCATTAAGGTATCAATGCACAGGTCCATGGATGAACAGTTAAGGTCTAACATGCACAGGTTCCATGGATGAACCATTAGGTCTCACATGCACAGGGTCCATGATGAACCATTAAGGTCTCACATGCACAGGTCCATGGATGAACCAGTAGTAAGGTCTCACATGCACAGGTCCATAGATGGAACCATTAAGGTCTCAACATGCAACAGGTCCATGGATGAACCATTAAGGTACTCACTGAACAGGTCCAGGGCTCATTTGAACCATTAAGGTATTCACATGCCACAGGTCCATGGATGAAACCATTATAAGTCTCACATGCACAGAGGTCCAATGGATGAACCCTAAGGTCTCACATGCAAGGTCCATGGATGAACAATTAAGGTCTCACATGCACAGGTCGTGGATGAACCAGTCAGGTATCACATTGCACAGGTCCATGGATAAACCATTTGAGGTCTCACATGCCAAGGTCCATAGATGAACCAGAAGGTCTACACATGCACAGGTCCCGGGATGAACTATTAAGGTCTGCACATGCAAAGGGCCAGATGAAACCATTAAGGGTCTCACATGCAAAGGTCCATGGATGGAACCATTAAGGTCTCAAATGCAAAGTGGTCCATGGATGAACCAATTAGCGTCTCACATGCACAGGTCCATAGAATTTGAACCATTAAGGGTCTTCACACGCAACAGGTCCATAGATGAAACATTAGGTCTCAACACGCCACAGGTCCATGGGATAACACCATTAAGGTCTCACAGCACAGTCCATTAGTGAAACCATTAAGTCTCACATTCACAGGTCCATAGGGTGAACAATTAAGGTCTCACTGCACCAGGTCCTCGATTAACCATTAAGTCTCACATGAACAGGTCCAGGAGTGAACCATTAAGGTCCTCACATGCACAGGTCCAATGACCACACATGAACAGTTACAGTTCACACGCACAGGTCCATGGATGAAACCAGAAGGTCTCAACATGCACAGGTCCATAGATGAACCAGTTAAGGTCTCACATGCACAGGTCCATGAATGAACAGTTAAGGTCACACACGCACAGGTAATGCAATGAAACAGTTAAGGTCTCACACGACAGGTCCATGGATGAATGAAAGTTAAGGTCTCACCATGCACAGAGTCCTATGAAATGAACCATTAAGGTCTCAACATGCACAGGTCATGAATGAAATGAACAGTTAAGTCTCACAGCAAGGTCCATATGAACGTTAAGGTCTCACCTGACAGGTCATGATGAACCATTAAGTCTCACCTACACAGTCCTAGATGAACCAGTAAGGGCTCACATGCACAGGTCCAGAGAGGAATAGTAAGGTCTCACATGCACAGGTCCATGGATGAACCATAAAGGTCTTCACATTTGCCACAGGTCCATAGATGACCATTAAGGTCTCACATGAAGGTCATGGATGAACCATTAAGGGTCTCATATGCACAAGTCAGGATGAAATGAACCATTAAGGTTCATATGCACAGGTTCTGGTTGAAACCATTAACGGCTCCATGCCCACAGGTCCATAGATAACCATAAAGGTCTCATATGCACAGGTCCATGGATGAACCAGTAAGGTTATCATGCACATTGTGCATGGATGAACCATTAGGTCTCACATGCACCGGTCCCATAATGAACCATTAAACGGTCTCATATGCACAGTCCATGGGATTGAACCATTAAGGTCTCAAATGCACAGGTCCATTGGATGAACCATTAAGGCTTACATGCACAGGTCATGGATGCAACCAGTTAAGGTCTCACATGCACAAGTCCATGGATGACCAGTAAGGTTCACATGCACAGGTCCATAGAATGAACCAGTAAGGTCTCCCATACACAGTTCCATGAGGAACCAGTAAGGTCGCACAGCACAGCCATGGATGAACACATTAAGGTCTCACATGCACAGGTCAGATTGAACCAGTTAGGTCTACATTGCCACCAAGTCCATGGATGAACCAGTAAGGTCGCACAGCAACAGGTCAAGGATACCATTAAGGTCTCACATACACAGGGTCCATAGATGAACCAGTAGGTCTACATGCACAGGTCCATAGATGAACAGTAAGTCTCAATGCACAGGTCCATGGATGAACCATTAAGTTCTCACATGCACAGGTCCATGGATGAACAATTTAAGGTCTCACAATTGCAACAGGTCAATGGATGATATGACCCGTAAGGTCTCCATGCCACAAGCAATGGATGTGAAACCCATTAAGGTCTCACATGCACAGGTCCAATGGGATTGCAACATTAAGGTCTCACATGCACAGTCCATGGATTGAACCATTAAGGTCTCACATTTACACAGGTCCATGATGAACCATTAAGGTCTCACATACACAGGTCCATAGATGAACCAAGTAGGTCTCTCACATTGCACAGGTCCATAGAAGAACGAGTAAGGTCTCACATGCACGTCCATGGATTGAACCATTAAAGGTCTCAAATGCAAAGGTCCATGGTAGGAGGAAACCAGTAAGGTACTCACATTGCACAAGTCCATGGTGAAACAGTAAAGGTCTCACGTGCAAGTCCATGGATGAACCAGTAGGTCTCACATTGCACAGGTCCGGGAGAACCATTAAGGTCTCACAATGCACAGGTCCATGGAGAACCATAAGGCTAACATGAAACGGTCCATGGGCAGGAACAGTTAAGGTATCACATGAACGGTCCATAGATGAAAAAAAAAAAACCTTAAGGTTTCACAGCAAGGCCAGGATGGAACAGTTTAACGGTCTCACGCACAGGTCCATAGATGAACCATTAAGGTCCTCACATTGCACAGGGCCATGGATGAACAGTTAAGGTCTAGACCTGCCAGGTCCATAGATGAACCATTAAGGTCTCACAGGCAACATGGCCATGGTGAACCATTAAGGTCTTTAAAATGCACAAAGTCATGGATGAAACCATTAGGTCTCCACATTGCACAGGTCATGGATGAACAATTAAGGTTACTAACATGCACAGGTCCATGAGGAACCATAAGCGTTCTCACATGCAACAGGTCCATGGATGAAACCATTTAGGTTCTCACATGCACAGGTGCCATAGAGGAAAACATTAAGGTCTCACATGCACAGGGTCAGGCGAACCTATTACGGTCCCACATGCACCCGGTCCATGGAAGAACCATTAACGGTCTCACTGCAAGGTCCATCGGATGACCCATTAAGGTCTCACTGCACGTCCATGGGATGAAAACCATAAGGTCTAAATGCACAGGCCATGATGAACATGTAAGGTTTCTTCACATGCACAGGTCAATGGATGACCCATTTAAGGTTCTCACACGCACAGGTCCATGATGAACCATTAAGTCTCCCAGGCACAGGTCCATGGATGAACCATTAAGTCTCACATGCCACGGTCCATAAGATGAACCATGAAAGGCTCATTCAAGAACAGGTACTGGATGAAACCATTAAGGTCTCACACGACACAGGGTTCCATAGCTGAACCTTAAGGTTCATATGCACAGGTCCTGGATGACCCTTAAGGTCTCACATGCACAGGTCCATAGATGAGCAAATTAAGGTCTCACATGCACAGGTCCATGGATAACCATTAAGGTCTACACGCACAGGGTCCATAGATGACCATTAAGGTCTCACATGCACAGGTCCATGGATGAACCATTAAAAGCGTCTCACATGCACTAGGGGCCATGGATGAACCATTTAAAGTCTCACATGAAAAGGTCCATAGATGAACCCTTAGGTCTCACATGGCCAGGTCCAGGATTGAACCATTAAGGTCTCACATGACACAGGGCATAGATGAACCATTAAGGTATCACATGCACAGGTCCATGGATGAACCATTAAGTCTCACCTGCACGGTCCATAGATGGACCCATTAAGTCTCACATGCACAGGTACATGGAGAACAGTTAAGGTCTCACATGCACCTGTCCATAGATGAACATTAAGGTCTACATTGCACATGTCCATGGGATGAAACATTAAGGTCCAGATGCAGGGTCAATGGAGAACCCATTAAGGCTCAATGCACAGGTCCATGGATGAACAATTAAGGTATCACATGCACAGTGCCTGCCTCCCTCTCGCCTCGCCGGCCCTGTTCTCGTGTTTGTTCCTTTTTGTGCTTTTATACGTGGTGAACAATTAGGGCTCACATGCACAGGTCCATGGATGAACCATTTAGGTCCTCACATGCACAGTCCATAGAATGAAACAATTAAGGTCTCACATCACGGTCCATGGACGAAACCATTAGGTCATACATGCACAGGTCCATGGATGAACCATTACGGTCGCAAAAGCACAGTCCTGGAGGAAACCCATTAAGGGTCTCCCACATGCACAGGTCCATGGATGACCATTTAAGGTCTCAACATGCACAGGTATAGATGAACCATTAAGGTCTCACATGCAAAGGTCCATGGTATGCAACCATTAAGGTCCTCACCGCAAGGTCAATAGATGAAACCATTAAGTCTAACATGCACAGGTCATGGATGACCATTAAGGTCCACATGCCACAGGTCCATAGATGAACCATAAGGTCTCAACACGCACGGTCCCATGGGGATGACCATTGAAGGTCTCACACGAACAGGTCCATATGAAGAACCATTAAGGTCTCACAGCACCAGGTCCATGGCATGAACCATTAAGGTTCACATGCACAGGTCATAGATGAGCATTAAGGTCTCACATCGCAAGGTCCAATGGATTGAACCCATATTAAGGTCTCACCGCCAGGTCCATAGATGAACCATTAAAGTCTCAAATGCACAGGTCCATGGATGACATAAGGTCTCACATGCAAAGGTCATGGCATGAACCATTAAAGTCCTCACATGCACAGGTCCATAGATGAAACAGTAAGGTCTCACATGCACAGGTCCATGGTGAACCATTAAGGTTCTCACATGCACAGGTCAATAGATGAACCATTAAGGTTCTCAACATGAAACAGGTCCAGAGAACCATTACGGTCTCACATGCACAGGTCCATAGAGGAACCAGTAAGGTCTCACCATGCACAGGTCCATGGATGACCATAAGGTCTCCCATGCACAGGGTCCATGGATGAACCATTAAGGTCCTCACATGCACAGGTACCATGGATGACCAGTAAGGTCTCACATACCAGGTCCAGGGATGACACCATTTAAGGTCTCACCATACACAAGGTCCATTAGATGAACAGTAAAGTCTCACATGCACAGGTCCATAGATGAAGTAGAAGGTCTTACATGCACAGGTCCATGGAGAACCTATTAAGGTCTCACATGCAAAGGTCCATGGAGGAACCAGTGAAGGTCTCACATGCACAAGGTCCATGGGTGATGAACCCATTAAGGTCTCACGGCACAGGGCCATGGATTGACCATAAGAGGTCTCACATTGCACAGGTCCTTGATGACGATTAAGGTCTCACATTGCACAGGTCCATGGAATGAACCATAAGGTCTCACATGCTAAGGTCCATGGATGAACAGTAAGGTCTCACATGCACTGGTCCATGAGGAACCATTAAGGTCTCACTGCACAGGTTACAGGATTGAAACGTTAAGTATCCATGCCACAGGTTGCCATAAGATGAAACCATTAAGGTATCACTTGCACATGTTCCATGGATGAACCATTAAGGTCTCACTTGCAAAGGTACATGGTATGAACCAGTAAGGTCTCAAATGCACAGGTCATGGCATGAACAGTTAATGTCTCACATGCACAGGTCCATAGATAACCATAAGGTCTCACATGCACCAGTCCATAGATGAACCAGTAGTAAGGTCCAAATGCCACAGGTCCAGGGTGAACCATTAAGGTCTCACATGCACAGGTCCATGGGATGAAAAGTTAAGTTCTCACATGCAAAGGTCCATGATAACCATTAAGGTCTCACATGGACAAAGGTCCATGGAGGAACCATTAAGTCTCAAATGCACAGGTCAATGGATGAACCATTAAGAGGTTTCACAGACAACAGGTCCATAGATTGAAACCATTAAGGGTCTCACATGCCACAGGCCATGGATGAACCATTAAGGTCTTCCACATGCACAGGTCCATGGATTGACCATTAATGGTCATCACGCACAGGGGCCATGGATAAACCATTAAGGTCTCACATGCACAGGTCCATGATGACCATTTATAGGTCTCACCATGCACAGGGTCATGGATGAAACTATTAAGGTCTCAAGCACAGGTCCATGGATGAAACCATTCAAGGTTCAAATGCACAAGGTCCATGGATTGAACCATTTAGGTCTTACACATGACAGGGTCCATAGATGAACATTAAGGCTCCCATGCACAGGTCACATGGATGAACTATTAGGTCGCAAATGACAGGGTCCATGGATGACCATTAAGCGTCTCACCATTGCAACAGGTCCATGGATGAACGCATTAAGGTCTCCACATGCACAGGTCCTGGATGAAACCATTAAGGTCTCACATGCACCTGGATCCATAGATGAACCCATAAGGTCTCAACGCACAGGTCCATAGATGAACCATTAAGGTCTCACCGCAAAGGTCCATGATTGAACCATTAAGGTCTCAATGCACAGGTCAATTAGTATGAACGACATTAAGGTCCTCACATGCACAGTGTCCATGGTGAAACCATTTAGGTTCTCACATGCAAAGTCCATAGATTAACCCATAAGGTCTCACATGCACCAGGTCCATGGATGAACCATTTAAGGTCTCACATGCACAGGTCCATGAATGAACAGTTAAGGCTCACAGCACAGGTCCATGGATGAACCATTAAGGTCTCACATGCACAGGTCCATAGATGAACAGTTAAGGCTCACATGCAACAGGTCCATGATGATTAAGAACGTTAGGTCCCCCACGCACAGGTCCATGACATGAACAGTTAAGTCAACACGCACGGTCCATGGAGAACAGTAAAGGTCCACATGCACAGGTCCCTGAATGATACCATTAAGGTCTCACATGCAAGGTCCATGAATGAACAGTTAGGTCTCCAAAGCACAGGTCCCTGAATGAACCAGTTAAGTAAGGCTCTACATGAACAGGGTCATGGATGAAACCATTAAGGTCTACATTTACAAGGTCCATAGATGAACCAGTAATGGGCTCTCACTATGCCAGGTCCATAGATGAACTATTAATGGTCTTCTCACATGCACAGGTTCCAGGGATGAAACCATTAAGGTCTCACCATGCACAGGTCATAGAGAACATTAAGGTCTCACATGCACAGGTTCCATGGATGAAACATTAAGTCTCATATGCACCAGTCCATGGATGAAACCATTAGGTCTTAATAGCAAGGTTCAGGATGAATCCATTAATGGTCTCACAGTTGCACAGGTCCATAGCGAACCATAGGTCTCAATGCACAGTCCCCCCCCCAGGATTGAACCATTAAGGTCTCACAGCACATGTCCATGGATGAACCATTAAGGTCTCACATCACGCAGGTCCATAGATGAACCATTAAGGTCATCATATGCACAGGTCCGGTATGACCATTAAGGTCTCACAGCACAGGTCCATGGTATGAACAGGTAAGGTCTCACATGCAAAGGTCTATAAGATGAAACCATAAGGTCTCACATTCACAGGGTCCATGGATGAACCAATTAAAGTCTCAAATTGCACAGGTCCATGGATGAACATTAAAGTCTCACATGCACAGGTCCATAGATGAACCATTAAGGTCTCACATGCACAGGTACCATAGATTGAAACCATAAGGTCTCACATGCACAGGGTATATTGATAAACAATACAACGGTTCTTACCTTTTGAACCTGGAACAGAATTCCTAAGGGTTTTAGTGATGGAAGAAAGAAAATCTCTAATGTCTTATGAAAACCGCTTTCTTGAAGACAACGTTCTTACATCCAGTTCATGATTGAAATCTTTGTTATTGTATCTTAAATTGCCACAAAACTCCATGATTAAGTTCCACCACTAATCCTAGTTTTCACGGTCTTTGCCGCGGTAATTCACCTTGCACTGATAAGTTTCCCACTCTTTACTCTTTCACCTTTCAAGTACCAAGTGACGACCTTACTGCTAACCATGGTTTAGTCTCATCAGCGCGCGTGTAATACCTTTACTGTCCTTCTCTGGTCCAGGTCCATTCCTTGTCAGCCCACAATCTAGCCACCAGTAATATACACTTATTGTGAACAACGGAATTTCCCATTGGTCTTGTCTCGACAGAGTAAGGAAACAGAGGACAGGACAGGACTCGGGGCATTAAGCGGATGTACAAGAGCTGATCCAAACTCAAGCTTATGGTAAAACTATCAGTCCTGGGAGATTAAGGGTATAGGGGCATGGGTGTTATAGTTGTCCCTAAATGCATCTTGACCCCCTTTAATTTATTCCCTAATGACTCTTATCCAATGAGCCTTCTAGATTCTCATGCAGTAAATGGCCATTGTCATTATGAAGGCTACTCACTCCTTTTCCACTTTCTGTGTAGTTCATTTAAGAGGTAACATTCAATTACCAAAAAACCCAAACCCCGGCTACATATACAGGCACGAGGACACTTGATCCCAATCTGATGGAGAACCAAATTCTCATATCCATAAGTCGATACTGGCAAGGTGTACATGTTGTTTATGGAAGGAAATATTATCAGCTGTAGGGAATCTTCACTCCGTAATAGTAGAAAGAAGATCTTAGTTACCCGCAACACAGCCACAAATTTTAAAGCTACAGAAATTATTGATGAAGTTGAAGTTACAAGGTGTTAAGCAATCTACGATGCGAAAAATTCCATGAGGTTAATTGCAACCATAAATCACGCCATCGGGATTAACACATTCCAATTGCCCATTAAATCCAGGAGAGATTTCCAGTTTAGTCTATATAATACAGAGGAAGATACAACAATTGCGCAAACGAAAGAAGTAGAACGAAAGACGGAAACAAATTTCTAAGAATGTATAAATAAATATCCTGTTAAATTATGTTTTTTAAAACGGTGCTTCGCCATGTCAGTAGATTAATTGGTCCTTAGCTACATTCATCCAGTTATAATTGTAAATCATTTACAGTAGGCATCTCTCATTATGGGTACTTCATTATGTCTCAAGTAATAGTCAGCTTAGGATATGGCATCAGTTATAATCAGTCATTTAGCTATGTCATCAGTTTTATAATCAGGTTTAGCATGTCATAAGTGATAATCAGTGTTAGCTATGTCATCAGGTATAATCGGTGTGTAGCATGATCATCATTATAAGCGGTGTTTAGCTTATGTCATCCGTTATAATCGGTGTTTTAGCTATGTATCAGTTAGAATCGGGTGTTAGGCTATGTCATTCAGTTATAACGGTGTTTAGCGATGTCATCAATTATAATCGTGTAGCTATGTCTTCAGTTATAATCAGTGTTTAGCTATGTCATCAGTTATAATCAGTGTTTAGCTATGTCATCAGTTATATTTAGCACATTTAGCTATGTCATCAGTTATATTTGGGACATTTAGCTATGTCTTCAGTTATCAGCAGCTTACTACGGCACCAGTTATAATCATTGCTTACCTATATCTTCGGTTATAATCAGTGTTTACCTATGTCATCGGTTATAATACAGTGTTTAGGCGATGCCATCGGTATAATCAGGGTTTTTAGCTAGGTAAGCGGTTATAATCAGTGTTTAGCTATGTCACGGTTATAATCAGTGTTTAGCTATGTCATCGGTTATAATCAGTGTTAGTAATGTCACGGTTAAATCAGTGTTAGCTATGTCATCAGTTATAATCAGGTTTAGCTATGTCATCAGTTATAATCAGTGGTTTAGTATGTCATCAGTTATATCAGGTTTAGCTATGTCATCATTATAATAGGGTTTAGCAATTGTTCATCAGTCTAATCAGCTGTTTAGTACGTCAATCAGTATAATCAGTGTGTATCTATGTCATCAGTTATAATCAGTGTTTAGCTATGTATCAGTTATAATCAGTGTTTTAGCTATGTCATCGTTAGAATCAGTGTTTAGCTATGTCATCAGTTATAATCAATATGTTTAGCAGTTAATCAGATAATCAATGTGTACTGTATGCATCCGTTATTAATCAATGTTAGCATGTCTCTCAGTAATAATTGTGTTTACTATGTCATAGTTATCATCAAAGTTTAGCTATGTTATCGTTATAATCAATGTTTAGCTTTTCATCAGTATAATCAATGTTTAGCCTAGTCATTCGTTTAATCAATGTTTAGCTATGTCATCATGTTATATCAGTGTGTAGCTATGTATCAGTTATAATCAATGTTTAGCTATGTTATCAGTTATAATATAATCAATGTTCTTGAGCTTTGTCATCAGTTAAATCAATTGTTTAGATATGTAATCAGTTATAATCAATGTTTAGCGAGGATAATCAGTTATAATCAAGTTAGCTATGTAATCAGTAATAATCAATGTTTAGCTATGCCATCAGTAAAATCACTTGTTTGCATGTACATCAGTAATTCAATGTTTAGCTGTCATCAGTTAAAATGCATGTTTAGCTATGTCATAAGTTAAATCAATATTGAGATATGTCTATCAGTTATAATCAATGTTTAGATATGTTCTCTTCAGTTATAATTAGGTGTAGCTATTCATCAGTTTATAATCAATTGTTAGCTATGTTATCAGGTATAATCAATGTTTAGCTATGTCATGGGTATATATCAATGTTTAATTTAGCTTATGGCTCTCAAGTTTAATTAGGTTTAGCTATGTCAGCAGTTATAATCAATGTGCTATGTTTATCAGTTATACATGTTTAGCTATGTAGCTCAGTTATAATTAGTGTTTAAGCTATGTCATCAGTTATATCTGTTTTAGCGAGATCACAGTTATAATACAGGTTTAGCTATGTCTATCAGTTATATTATGTAAAATAGTAGTAACATAGTAATTAAAAGTTGATAAGACATACGTCATAAGTCCAACTATCCACTTTTTTTTTTTTTTTAAACCCATACCTAACAGTTGGATCCAGATGGAAGGCAAAATACCCCAGCTAAAAAGGGGGAAAAAATTCCTTTCCTGACTCCAAAACGGGCAATCGGCAAAGTAACCTGGATCAACCGAATCTATAGCTATTACATAATACCAGTAGTCATAGTCAATATTTTTTAGTTAGAAACTTATGCCAAGGGCCTTTTTTAAAGTATTCAATGAACTTGCCATTCCACATCTGCTGGAAGACAGTTCCCCAGTTTCCCGTTTCTCGCACTGTAAAGAAACCCTCCTAACCTGAAGATAAACTTCTTTCTTTCCAACACTTAAAGGA
Source organism: Hymenochirus boettgeri (assembly GCA_019447015.1). Taxonomy (NCBI): domain Eukaryota; kingdom Metazoa; phylum Chordata; class Amphibia; order Anura; family Pipidae; genus Hymenochirus; species Hymenochirus boettgeri. Next base: position 87,274 of record JAACNH010001095.1, on the reverse strand, counting down.
TGTCCACGTTGTCCTCTGATATGACCTATTAGTGAAACAATGCACCAGAGAGTTCATTGTATGGGCCATTAATATATTTGTATAAGGTTATCATGTCCCCAAGCAAACGTCGCTTCTCCAATGTAAACAGCCCTAACCTTGTCTAATCTGCCGGCATATCAGCCCTCCAATTCCCTTATTAATTTAGTTGCCTTCTCTGAACTGCCTCAATTTCCAAGATGTCCCTTTTGTATGGGATTCCAAAAACTGCACCGCATATTCCAAATGAGGCCTTACCAGTGCCTTGTAAAGAGGAGGAATAATATTTTTCTCTCTTGAATCTATTCCCTTTTTATACAAGACAATTGCTAGCTCTAGCCGTTGCTACTGGCATTGTTTGCTACAGCTAAGTCTGTTATCTACCGAAACCCCCAAATCTTTTTACAGATTACACTTACACAGAGTTATTTATGGTGTAGGTGGCACAGGGATTATTAATCCCAATGCATCACCTTATTTATCAACATTGAATCTCATCTGCCATTCTGCTGCCCATTTTGATATCTATCTAGGTCTGCTTGCAGCACTGCACATCATTGGAAGTTTCCAAAGCTCTGCATAGTTTAGTGTCATCAGCAACACGAGACGACCTTGCTCTCAATGCCCCTTCTAAGTCATTTATAAACAGATTAAACAGAAGCGGCCCCAGTACAGAACCCTGAGGCACTCCGCTTAGAACTTTAGGCCCACATAGATGTAGCTCCATAACCACCACCTGTTTGCGGTCCATAACCAGTTTCTCTATCCATGAACAAATGTTTCTTCAAGGCCAACAGTCCTCAGTTTATACATTAGTCCGCCTATGTGGCCACAGTATCAAAGCTTTTGCAAAATCAAATAACACATCCACTGCTGTGCCTGAGTCTCAACTTCTTACTCACTTCTTCATAAAAAAACCAATTAAATTTGTCTGGCATGATATTTCCATAAATCCATGCTGACTACTACTAAAAGATATCTCTGGAGACAAAGTCAAGGATATGATCTTACAAAGTTTCCATCACCTTCCCTACCACTGATGTTAGGCTTACAGGTCTATAGTTACCAGGCTGTGAACGAACTACCTTGTTTGAATATTGGTATTGACCAATTGGCTGTTTTTCAATCCAGCGGACATCCCCAGACAAAAGCGAATCTGAAAATATGAGAAACAGTGGACTAGCTAGAACTGAACTAAGCTCTTTTAAAATCCTAGGATGCAATCCATATCGGGTCCGGCGCTTTATTGATATAACTTGTCTAATTGTTTCGTACCATATCCTCTGTTATTCCAATGTGAAAACTCTTCATCCTCCCTGCACATTGTACAATCCCTACTGTAAGGATCTCAACAGTAAAAACCGATGTAAAAAAAACGGTTTAGCAGATTAGCCTTTTCGGCATCCTCTACAACCACCTCAGCTCCATTATTAATGGTCCCACATTTCAGTCTCATCTTTTTACCATTTTATTACTTAAAAAACATTTTGGGGTTGGACTTGCTTTGTTCGGCAATCCGTATTTCATTTTCTATTTTAGCTAGTGTTAATTGCTTCTTGCACTCTTTATTCAGCTTTTGTACTCCCTGTAAAGGCCGTTCTGTGCCTTCTGTTTTCAAAAATTTTAAAAGCCCTTTTCTTTTTTTCCATTTCCCTTTTTACCTGAGCATTAAGCCATGCAGGACTGGACCTATTTTTTTACACTTGTTACCTAAAGGTACCGATTGGAAATGTAATAGTTACTATCCCTTAAAAGCGGCACATCTGCTCAGTATCTTTACCTAGAAACAGTTCCCCCAGTCTATGAGCAGGAGCGATTCTTTTAAAAGCATAAAATTAGCTTTCCTAAAGTTAAAAGTTTGTTAAGCCAGTGCACTTAGTTTTTTGCAACCTATATTAAATGACACTATATCATGGTCACTATTCCCTATATTAAATGACACTATATCACGGTCACTATTCCCTATATTAAATGACACTATATCACGGTCACTATTCTCTATATTAAATGACACTATATCACGGTCACTATTCCCTATAATAAATGACACTATATCATGGTCACTATTCCCTATAATAAATGACACTATATCATGGTCACTATTCCCTATATTAAATGACACTATATCATGATCACTATTCCCTATATTAAATGACACTATATCATGGTCACTATTGCCTATATTAAATGACACTATATCATGGTCGCTATTGCCTATATTAAATGACACTATATCATGGTCACTATTACCTATATTAAATGACACTATATCATGATCACTACTCCCTTTATTACATAACACTATAGCATGGTCACTATTCCCTATATTAAATGACACTATATCATGGTCACTATTCCCTATATTAACTGACACTATATCATGGTAAACAATTCCTTATATTAAATGACACTATATCATGATCACTATTCCCTATATGAAATGACACTATATCATGATCACTATTCCCTATATTAAATGACACTATATCATGATCACTATTCCCCATATTAAATGACACTATATCATGGTCACTATTCCCTATAATAAATGACACTATATCATGGTCACTATTCTCTATATTAAATGACACTATATCATGATCACTACTCTCTTTATTACTTAACACTATATCATGGTCACTATTCCCTATATTAACTGACACTATATCATGGTAAACAATTCCTTATATTAAATGACACTATATCATGATCACTATTCCCTATATTAAATGACACTATATCATGGTCACTATTCCCTATATTAAATGACACTATACCATGGTCACTATTCCCTATATTAAATGACACTATATCATGATCACTATTACCTATATTAAATGATACTATATCATGGTCACTATTCCCTATATTAAATGACGCTATATCACGATCACTATTCCCTATATCAAATGACACTATATCATGGTCACTATTCCCTATATTAAATGACACTATATCATGATCACTATTCCCTATATCAAATGACACTGTATCATGATCACTATTCCCTATATTAAATGACACTATACCATGATCACTATTCCCTATATTAAATGACACTATATCTTGATCACTATTCCCTATATCAAATGACACTATATCATGATCACTATATCATGGTCACTATTCCCTATATTAAATGACACTATATCATGGTCACTATTCCCTATATTAAATGACACTATATCATGATCACTATTCCCTATATTAAATGACATTATATCATGGTCGCTATTCCCTATATTAAATGACACTATATCATGGTCACTATTCCCTATATTAAATGACACTATATCATGGTCACTATTCCCTATATTAAATGGCACTATATCACGGTCACTATTCCCTATTTTATATTAAATGACACTATATCATGGTCACTGTTCCCTATATTAAATGACACTATATCATGGTCACTATTCATAGTAACATAGTAACATAGTAACATAGTAATTAAGGTTGAATAAAGACATTCGTCCATCAAGTCCAACCTATTCACTTTTTTTTTTTTTATTTATTTATTTTTATTTTTTTTTAACCCTACCTAACAGTTGATCCAGAGGAAGGCAAAAAACCCCAGCTAAAAAAGGGGGGGAAAAATTCCTTCCTGACTCCAAACGGCAATCGGAAAGTATCCCTGGATCAACCAGATCTATATGCATTAATACCAGTAATTCTCAATATTTTTTAGTTTTAGAAACTTATCACTATTCCCTATATTAAATGACACTATATCATGGTCACTATTCCCTATATTAAATGACAATATATCATGGTCACTATTCCCTATATTAAATGACACTATATCATGGTGATTATACACAATACATTGAGGAGTATAGCGATTATACACAATACATAAAGAGACAGTATGAACGGTGGAGCACAATACAAATATAAACATCAGCAGTACATACATAGGATATATACAGCAGTACCAAATCATTAAAAGGGAGAGCATTAGGAGAAATTAGATATTGCGAAGAGAGAGGAAAGTACTTAGGGGAGCATTATTACAAACATACACATGTTAAGGCAGTATACTCGGTAACTAGGGCACGATCAGGTTGCAGTACAGGGGAGTAGGGATTCCGGGCTCCATTGGGTGGTATACCCAGTTGTGCAGTTGGTTAGGCATATTGTTCAAGGTCCTGGTGATGGTTAAGTATCCCATCAGTCCAATGCTCGTCTTGAGTATGTCTGTGGCCTGGGGGAGACATCCGGCCAGGGGGTGGGTGGATGGGGGGGTGAAGCGAGGCAAATGTCGCTCTGTTGTGATAAATTTGGGGGATCCATAGGTTCAGAATATGGTGTCCTTTGCCTAGTTACATTTGAGGGGTACAACAGAAGGCACATGGGGTGCAAACATATTGCTATGTCATTAGTAGCTGTGTTTAGGCAGTCGATCTGGGATAGTAGTCCGGGAAGAGAGGTTTATGGCGACTCTTTGGCGGGTGGTGGTAAAAGTAAATTGGAGGTGGCAGGTAGTGGCATGGGACCCTCCGGTGGGGGTTATGAACATGGTCATCTGGCTATTCAGTCGGTCGTGGGTTATCGGTGGGCTATCCACAATCGCTGCCCTCAAGGGGCTAGAGGAGAGGAGAAGCAACTGAGTCAGCAGAGGGTCAGGCTGGGGTGGACAGCCACCTTATCGGAGTCCCTCCATCCTCCACAGAGAGTGTAGATGGGTGGCTGTGACATCAGGGGTGAGGTGTATATTGGGAACAATAGGCTCCAGGGGGGTAGAGTAAGGGTAAGTATGTTACCTTGTTCAGCGAGCATCTAGCCAGGCACCGGCGTCTCTAGGTGTGTCAGAAAATCGGACTTTACCGTCCACTGCAACACGGAGTGCGCCGGGTAGGCCATTGAATAGATGAAGCCAGCCGCCAGCAATTTTTTTTTTATTTCGTTGTTGAAGCTCCAAGGAGTAGTCCGGGAAGATGTGTATTATGGCGTTCCCATGGATCAGGTCCGGGGTTGTGCGGGCCTGGCGGAGAATCCAGTCCCTGACCCGTGAATTGAGAAGGCGCGCAATCAGGGGCCTCAGCGGTGCTCCAGGGATGGGAGCCTTAGCTGGTATTCGGTGGGCCCGTTCGGTTCTGTTCTAAACTTGCTGCGGATCCTGTCCGCAAGGAACGGGGCCAGCGACTGGGCCTCAGCTCCCTCCGGGAAGGCCAAGAATCTGAGGTTTTGACGACGTGATCTGTTCTCCAGATCATCTAGTCGGCTCCTCCTGGCTTGGAGGTCGAGCTGAAGTGGTTGGACTGCATCTTCCAGGGCCGCTATTTGGGTCTCAGCCTCCCGAACCCCCTGCCTCATCTTTTGGAAGTCGTGCCGGAGGAGGGAGATTTCCGACCTTGCCTCCTCGATCATAGTTGCCAACGAGGTCTGCGACTCTTGTATGGCTCCAATCAGGTGTTGGCGGAGGTCAGTTAGGTGGGCTCCTGGGTGGGGGGCGAGACAGGTTGGGTCTCTTCATGGTTTTCCCATTTAGTGTTGGAGTTTCCTTCCTAGGCAATGGTGGCATATAAGCCTGAGTGTCGGCTGGGCCCTTCCAGGCAAACTGTTCCAATTTTTTTGCCGATCCGTTTGCTTTGTGCCATTTTGGTTTGGTCATCTGGCTGTGGTCGCTAGTAGAGAATGTAGTAGGTAATTTGTTGGTATTATACAGTTATTTTATCCTCGGATTTTGGAGACGGAGCAGAGGAAAAACACATCCTACCTCATGGACCTTCTAGCTCCGCCCCCCGGACCTTATTTTTTACACTTGTTCCCTATAGGTATAAATTTAGAAATGTAATAGTTTAATATCCCTTTAAAAGCAGTCCACTTCTGCTCAGTATCTTTACTTACGAACAAATCCCCCCAGTCTATGAGAAGGAGCGATTCCTTTAACAATATAAAATTAACTTTGCTAAAGTTAAAAGTTTTTGTTAACCCAGTGAACTTTTGTAGTTTGCATCCTATATTAAATGACACTATATCATGGTCACTATTCCCTATATTAAATGACAATATATCATGGTCACTATACCCTATATTAAATGACACTATATCATGGTCACTATTCCCTATATTAAATGACACTATATCATGGTCACTATTCCCTATATTAAATGACACTATATCATGATCACTATTCCCTATATTAAATGACACTATATCATGGTCACTATTCCCTATATTAAATGACACTATATCATGGTCACTATACCCTATATTAAATGACACTATATCATGGTCACTATTCCCTATATTAAATAAATGTTCTATATTCTGCAGTTTCCAGAGTATAAGGGTATTTGGTATTGATAAAAACATTGTCTGAATTTTCAGGCAGTATGGAAGTATAAGTGAAATAATACTCGCCCCAGGACCACGAATAGAATACTACCATACCCTCAAAACGCATTTTCTCCAAAACAACTAGTAGTTTCAGTGAAATAGTACCACAAATTAGAATATATTTGGATAAAGAATTTAAAATAGTTTTGTTCTTTTTGTCAATGTTTATTTCATCATCAGCATCAGAACTTATTACTACAGAGTATTATATGTGGATGACACCTGGGTTAAAATCCACCAGAAGGAAGTACAAGATTTCACAGAACACATTAATGCGGTAGACCAAAACATTAAATTCACAAGGGAAGATACAAAACAACACACTGGCTTTCTTGGACTGCTTGGTAGAAGTCAGGGAGAATAGTAAACTGGAAGTAGAGGTTTACAGAAAACCAACACACACAGATCAGTATTTGATGTTTGACTCCCACCACCCTTTAGATCACAAGCTGGTGTCATCAGAACCCTGCAACACAGAGCTGAGAACATCCCCACTAGCACAGAGCTGAGAACATCCCCACTAACACAGAGCCGAGAACATCCCCACTAGCACAGAGCTGAGAGCATCCCCACTAACACAGAGCTGAGAACATCCCCACTAGCACAGAGCTGAGAACATCCCCACTAGCACAGAGCTGAGAACATCCCCACTAGCACAGAGCACTAGCACAGAGCTGAGAAAATCCCCCTAACACAAGAGCTGAGAACATCCCCACTAGCACAGAGTGAGAAACATCCCACTAGCAAGAGAGCTGAGAACATCCCACTAGCACAGGACCGAGAACATCCCCACTAGCACAGAGGTGAGAACATCCCCACTAGCACAGAGCTGAGAACATCCCCATAGCACAGAGCTGAGAACATCCCCACTAACACAGAGCTGAGAACATCCCCACTAGCACAGAGCTGAGAACATCCCCACTAACACAGAGGTGAGAACATCCCCACTAACACAGAGCTGAGAACATCCCCACTAGCACAGAGCTGAGAACATCCCCACTAGCACAGAGCCGAGAAACATCCCCACTAGCACAGAGCTGAGAACATCCCCACTAGCACAGAGCGAGAACATCCCCACTAGCACAGAGTGAGAACATCCCAACTAGCACAGACCGAGAACATCCCCACTAGCACAGAGGTGAGAACATCCCCACTACCACAGAGTGAGAACATCCCCCACTAGCACAGAGCTGAGAACATCCCCACTAACACAGAGGTGAGAACATCCCCACTAACAGAGCTAGAACATCCTCACTAGCACAGAGCTGAGAACATCCCCACTAGCACAGAGCTGAGAAAATCCCCACTAGCACAGAGCTGAGAACATCCCCACTAGCCAGAGCTGAGAACACCCCACTAGCCAGAGCTGAGAACATCCCCACTAGCACAGAGCTGAGAACCTCCCCACTAACACAGAGCTGAGAACATCCCCACATAACACAGAGTGAGAACATCCCACTAGCAGAGCTGAGACATCCCCACTAGCACAGAGCTGAGAACATCCCCACTAGCACAGACCGTGAGAACATCCCCCCAACTGCACCGAGGTGAGAACATCCCCACTAGACTTTTCTTGTGTATTTTTGGAATATTTTCCATCATCTCATGAAGTGCATAAGATATCAACTCAACTGCAAGATGTACACGTGGAGAACGGGTTAATTTATCAAAATAACGGGTTTTTCCAGTACAATTTATTAATGATAATTGATTAGAATATTGAATCATAGATTGTCTATTGTGTCACAGTTGTTATAACTTAACCAGAAATCTTGAAGTAGTTATCTTCTGGATAATTTGACAGAGAATGGTTTATCATAAATGTTCTATATTCTGCAGTTTCCAGAGTATAAGGGTATTTGGTATTGATAAAAACATTGTCTGAATTTTCAGGCAGTATGGAAGTATAAGTGAAATAATACTCGCCCCAGGACCACGAATAGATACTACCATACCCTCAAAACGCATTTTCTCCAAAAAACTAGTAGTTTCAGTGAAATAGTACCACAAATTAGAATATATTTGGATAAAGAATTTAAAATAGTTTTGTTCTTTGTCAATGTTTATTTCATCATCAGCATCAGAACTATTACTACAGAGTATCAAACACAAACCCCTCATCAGACAGGTATTTTCTTAACATTCTTCTTCGTTACTCCAATGAGGTCATCAGATCTGATAATTCCAATTAAGGTAATTAAATATTGTATTATTTACTTATGCGAAATAATTATTTTATCACTTTTGTACCGTCCGAAAAAAATATGGGAAAGTGTTTCTGTCAGAGAGTGGGGTCAGCAGCCCATGAGCTGATCTGTAATATACAACATTGTTTATTTTATTATATGAAATATAAATATATCTGTTCATTTAATTACAGTGACATTGATTTAATTAGGATACAGTAACATACACATAGTGGCCCTTTCACAGTGGGCTGATCATACATGCAGATAAATGGGCAAAAGTAATATCATGAAGAAGAGTTTAATTATTAATTAGTGATGGACTAGAACTCAATAGAGATGTCCGAACTTCGCCAAAATCCGGTCGCTCGAGGACCGCCAATTTTCTAAACAATTTGAAAATTCGAAAATCCGCGAGTGGACCCATTAAAACCTATTAAAATTCGAAAATACGAGGATTCTTCGAAAATACGAGGATTCTGCAAAATACAAAATCTGCGATTTCTCTATTTTCCCGTATTTTAAAAAATACGAGAAATCCACTGTAAATTCGAAAATTTTCCGAAAACGCAGTGTATTTGGAAAAGTTCGAAAGGCGGAAAACCGGAAAATCCGTGATATCCGCCGTTCGCGAACGAGGTAAATCAGCCGCTGATCTGGGTTCGGATCCGCGAACTGGGCCATCACTAGAACTCAAACCCGAATAGGATTTTACATGTTCAGACGAACGATGAACTGTTTCCGATAATTATCGAAGTTTGTGAATTTTAGAAATTTATCGATCAGCCACATGTCCCAAATTCACCAATGAAAGCTTCTGTTATCATCAATGGTGACAAATGGCAGGAGCCAAATCTGATTCTGCTGTTGTAAAGTTTGACCCTTTCACCCACTTTCCTATTTCTGATGGAAAACTGTTGGGAGTGAATGTGATGTGAGGGTGCTATGTCCAGAGTAGTACTGAGAACCTGAGAACATCCCACTAGCACAGAGCCGAGAACATCCCCACTAACACAGAGCTGAGAACATCCCCACTAACACAGAGCTGAGAACATCCCACTAGACAGAGCGAGAACATCCCCATAACACAGGGCTGAGAACATCCCCACTAGCACAGAGCTGAGAACATCCCCACACCACAGAGCTGAGAACATCCCCACTAACAACAGAGCTGAGAAAATCCCCACTAACACAGAGCTGAGAAACATCCCCATAACACAGAGTGAGATCCCCACTAGCACAGAGCGAGACATCCCACTAGCACAGAGCTGAGAACATCCCCACTAACAGAGCAGAGAAAATCCCCCAAAACAGAGCCGAGAACATCCCCACTAGCACAGAGCCGAAACACCCTCTAGCCACGAGTGAGAACATCCCCCTAACACAGGACTGAGAAACATCCCACTAGCACAGAGCTGAGAACATCCCCACTAACACAGAGCCGAGAACATCCCCACTAGCACAGAGCTGAGAACATCCCCACTAGCACAGAGCTGAGACAACCATCCCAACTAGCCAGAGCCGAGAACATCCCCACTAGCACAGAGCGAGAACATCCTCACAGCACGAGCCGAGAACATCCCCACTAACACAGAGCCGAGAACATCCCCACTAACACAAGGCCGAGAAATCCCCACTAGCACAGAGCCGAGAACATCCCCACTAGCACAGAGCCGAGAACATCTCCACTAGAACAGAGCCGAGAACATCCCCACTACACAGAGGTGAGAACATCCCACTAACACAGAGCTGAGAACATCCCCACTAGCACAGAGCTGAGAACATCCCCATTAGCATAGAGCTGAGAACATCCCCACTAGCACAGACCCGAGAACATCCCCACTAGCACGGAGGTGAGAACATTCCCACTAGCACAGAGCTGAGAACATCCCCACTAACACAGAGCTGAGAACATCCCCACTAGCACAGAGCTGAGAACATCCCCACTAGCATAGAGCTGAGAACATCCCCACTAGCACAGACCCGAGAACATCCCCACTAGCACAGAGGTGAGAACATCCCCACTAGCACAGAGCTGAGAACATCCCCACTAGCACAGAGCTGAGAACATCCCCACTAACACAGAGGTGAGAACATCCCCACTAGCACAGAGCTGAGAACATCCCCAACACAGAGGTGAAACATCCCACTAACACAGAGCTAGAACATCCCCACTAGCACAGAGCTGAGAACATCCCACTAGCACAGAGCCGAGAAATCCCCACTAGCACAGAGCTGAGAACATCCCCACTAGCACAGAGCCGAGAACATCCCCACTAGCACAGAGCTGAGAACATCCTAACTAGCACAGACCCGAGAACATCCCCACTAGCACAGAGGTGAGAACATCCCCACTACCACAGAGCTGAGAACATCCCCACTAGCACAGAGCTGAGAACATCCCCACTAACACAGAGGTGAGAACATCCCCACTAAACCAGAGCTAAGAACATCCTCACTAGACAGAGGAGAACATCCCCACTAGCACAGAGCTGAGAACATCCCACTAGCACAGAGCTGAGAACATCCCACTAGCACAGAGCTGAGAACATCCCCACTAGCACAGAGCTGAGAACATCCCCACTAGCACAGAGCTGAGAACATCCCCACTAACACAGAGCTGAGAACATCCCACTAACACAGAGCTGAGAACATCCCACTGCACGAGCTGAGAACATCCCACTAGCACAGAGTGAGACATCCCCACTAGCACAGACCCGAGAAACACCCCACGACACAAGTGAGAACATCCACTAGCACAGAGCTGAGAACATCCCCACTAGCACAGAGCTGAGAACATCCCCACTAGCACAGAGCTGAGAACATCCCCACTAGCACAGAGCTGAGAACATCCCCACTAGCACAGAGCTGAGAACATCCCCACTAACACAGAGGTGAGAACATCCCCACTAACACAGAACTAAGAACATCCCCACTAGCACAGAGCCGAGAACATCCCCACTAGCACAGAGCTGAGAACATCCCCACTAGCACAGAGGCGAAGGCTAAAGAAATGAAACATAACAGAGGAGCCCTTAAACCTTGTGGATATCCAGACTGGGCCTTTTCAAAAGAAGTAGAAGGAAAGAAAAGAACACGATACCCACAGTGAAGGGGAAAGCAAGACAGGAGGAAGAACATGGTCATCCCATATGTAGCAGGGGTTCCGAGAAATAACAAGAATTTTCAATAAACTGATCCTGTCTGCTTTAAAACGAACAACACACTGAGGCAGCAATTGGTACATCCGAAGACCCAATACCGAAACACAAGAAAAGCGACATCATATACGCAGTGCAGTGAAGAGTGACACATATACACAGTGCAGTGAATGAGTGACATCATACGCAGTGCAGTGCAGTGAAGAGTGACATCATATATGCAGTGCAGTGAAGAGTGACATCATATATGCAGTGCATGAAGAGTGACACCATATACACAGTGCAGTGCAGTGAAGTGACATCATATACGCAGTGCAGTGCAGTGAAGAGTGACATCATATACACAGTGCAGTGCAGTGAAGTGACATCATATACGCAGTGCAGTGCAGTGAAGAGTGACATCATATATGCAGTGCAGTGAAGAGTGACACAACGCAGTGCATGAAGAGTGACACCATATACACAGTGCAGTGCAGTGAAGTGACATCATATACGCAGTGCAGTGCAGTGACTAGTGACATCATATACGGAGTGCAGTGAGTGCAGTTAAGAATGCTCTGATTTGTATGTAGGGGGGAAACCAAACAGCAACTGCATCAACGTATGGCCCAGCACAGAAGAGCCAATTCCTCGGGTCAGGACTCAGCCGTGTATCTGCATCTTAAGGATAAAGGACATACCTTTGAAGATTGTAATGTTAACATATTGGCGAAGGAACGTGACTGGTTCAAGAGAGGTATCAAGGAGGCCATTTATGTGAAAATAAAGAAACCAATCCTAAATAGAGGTGGGGGGGTTTGACACCAACTGTCTGCCATGTACAATGCTGTTTTGACACCTTACTTGGGTTCCTATAAACCTCTTAGCCACTATCCAATCACGCCCTTAACACCTGGCTGTGATATGCTAATTGGGATTTTCCAGGGTACATAATTGCCACAGATTCTTGTACAAGTCATTCTGAATTGAGAAAGCCAGTCGGATGACTAGCGAACGTCTTCAAGAACTACATTTCAAGTACAGTTGATCTAATTGAATACAACACAATACCATGAACTGGATGTATGAGAACTTCACAAGCAGTAACCCAATACAGAGTGTCCATAACAGTAACCCCAATACAGAGTGTCCATATAATATAAAGAGTCCATTTACAGTAACTTCCCAATATAGAGTATCCATACACAGTAAACCTCCAATATAAATTGTCCATATACAGTTACCCCCAATACAGAATGTCCATGTACAGTAACCCCCAATACAGAGTGTCCATACACAGTAACTCCAATAAAAACTGTCCTATACAGTAACCCCCAATACAGAGTGTCCATACACAGTAACTCCCCATACAAACTGTCCTATACAGTAACCCCCAATACAGAGTGTCCATATACAGTAACCCCCAATACAGATGTCCATGTACAGTAACCCCCAATACAAGAATGTCCATGTACAGTAACCCCCAATACTGAGGTTCATATAAAGTAACCCCTAATATAGAGTGTCCATATATAGTAAGCTCCCAATACAGTTTTACATAACAGTAACCCCCAATACAGTGTCCATATACAGTAACCCTCAATACAGTGACTGTATACAGTAACCCCAATACACAGTGTCTAATTAAGTCCCACTACAGTGTCTGTATACAGTAACCCCCAATACAGTGTCCATACAGTAACCCCCAATACAGGTCCAGTACAGTAACCCCAATACAGTGTCCATATACAGTAACCCCCAATACAGTGTCCAATACAGTAACCCCCAATACAGTGCATGTATACAGTAACCCCCAATACACAGTGTCTTATAAGTAACCCTCAATACAGTGACTGTATACAGTAACCTCCCAACACAGAGAGTAGATATACAGTTATTCCCCCACCAATACAAGGAAAATGCTAGCATACCTGTGTTATACTTCTATTCCATGTACTTACACACACAAAGTAAACCCCCAATATAGACCTCCTTGATACTGGCCCAGCCAGTGCCTGCTGCCCCCCAGGTTTGCCAAGCTTTGCTATGCTGCAAGTGCCCCTTAGACTTTCCACTTTAGAGTCCAAACGTGTCCATATACAGTGTCATATATAGTAAGCCCTCGAATACAGTGTCCAATCACAGTAAGCCCCAATACAGTGTCCATATACAGTAACCCCTGAATACAGTGTCCATATACAGTAGCCCCCAATACAGTGTCCATATCAGTAACCCCCGATACAGTGTCCATATACATTAAGCCCCAATACAGTGTCCATATACAGTAAGCCCCAATACAGTGTCCATATACAGTAATATCCCCGAATACGGTCCATATACAGTAACCCCCGAATACGTGTCCATATACATTAAGCCCCAATACAGTGTCCATATACAGTAACCCCCAATACAGTGTCCATATACAGTAACCCCCGAATACAGTGTCCATATACAGACCCCCAATACGTGTCCATATACAGTAACCCTGAATACAGTGTCCATATACAGTAAGCCCCAATACAGTGTCCATATACAGTAACCCTAATACAGTGTCCATATACAGTAACCCTTAATACAGTGTCCATGTACAGTAACCCCAATACAGTGTCCATATACAGTAACCCCCGAATACCCAGTATGTCCTATACAGTAACCCCCAATACAGTGTCCATATACATTAACCCCGAATACAGTGTCCATATACAGTAACCCCCAATACAGTGTCCATATACAGTAACCCCCAATACAGTGTCCATATACAGTAACCCCCAATACAGTGTCCATAACAGTAACCCCGAATACAGTGTCCATATACAGTAACCCCCGAATACAGTGTCCATATAACAGTAACCCCTGAATACAGGGTCCATATACAGTAAGCCCCCAATACAGTGTCCATATACAGTAACCCTCAATACAGTGTCCATATACAGTAACCCCCAATACAGTGTCCATATACAGTAACCCCAATATAGTGTCCATATACAGTAACCCCCAATACAGTGTCCATATACAGTAACCCCCAATACAGTCCATATTCAGTAATCCCTGAATACAGTGTCCATATACAGTAACCCCCGATACAGTGTCCATAACAGTAACCCCTGAATACAGTGTCCATTACAGTAAGCCCCAATGCAGTGTCCATATACAGTAACCCTCAATACAGTGTCCATATACAGTAACCCCCAATACAGTGTCCATATACAGTAACCCCCAATACAGTGTCCATATACAGTAATCCCCGAATACAGTGTCCATATACAGTAACCCCCAATACAGTGTCCATATACAGTAACCCCCATACAGTGTCCATATACAGTAATCCCCGAATACAGTGTCCATATACAGTAACCCGAATACAGGTCATATACAGTAACCTGAATACAGGTCCATATACAGTAAGCCAATACAGTGTCCATATACAGTAACCCCAATACAGTGTCATATACAGTAACACCCAATACAGTGTCCATATACAGTAACCCCCAATACAGTGTCCATATACAGTAATCCCCAAATACAGTGTCCATATACAGTAACCCGAATACAGTGTCCATATACAGTAACCCCCAATACAGTGTCCATATACAGTAATCCCCGAATACAGTGTCCATATACAGTAACCCCCGAATACAGTGTCCATATACAGTAACCCCTGAATACAGTGTCCATATACAGTAAGCCCCAATACAGTGTCCATATACAGTAACCCTCAATACAGTGTCCATATACAGTAACCCCCAAACAGTGTCCATATACAGTAAGCCCCAATACAGTGTCCATATACAGTAAGCCCCAATACAGTGTCCATATACAGGACCCCAATACAGTGTCCCATATACAGTAACCCCCAATACAGGTCCATATACAAAACCCTCAATACAGTGTCCATAAAAAGTAACCCCCAATACAGTGTCCATATACAGTAACCCTCAGGTGTGTAGGCTCTAAAAATTGTACATTTGTGGGGGGTATTTCCTTCTTTGTGGTTGTTTCATTTGAAAAACTGAAAGATATTAACACTAAAGATTTGTTTTAGTGCCATACACACATGAGGATATGTATGTAGTTGGGTTTACTTGGCAAGATTTACAGGTTTACAGGTTACAATATTATTTCTTCATTTTTTAGGAAAATTCCCTAAAAGTGTTTAGTATAGTTATAGTATTTGAGGTTGAATAAAGACATACGTCCATCCAGTTCAACCCATCTAGCAATATCCTCATTTCCTGCCTAACTGTTGATCCAGAGGAAGGCAAAAAAAACCCACCAAATTTATGATGGGGGAAAAAATTCCTTCCTGACTCCAAGTGGCAATGGGAAATTTCCCTTGGTCAACTCTACTTTATGTATCAATGCCAGTAACTTGTAACATTCTTGTTGTAGAAACTCATCCAGCTTTTTATAAACTGACCAATGAACCTGCCATAACAACGTCCACTGGAAGACAGTTCCATAGCTTTACGTTCTACAGTGACAAACCCTTTCCCAACTCTACTTTATGTATCAATCCAGTAACTTGTAACATTCCTTGTTTGTAGAAACTCATCCAGCTTTTTATTAAACTGACCAATGAACCTGCCACAAACAACGTCCACTGGAAGACAGTTCCATAGCTTTACCATTCTCACAGTGACAAACCCTTTCCCAACTCTACTTTATGTATCAATCCAGTAACTTGTAACATTCCTTGTTTGAGAAACATCATCCAGCTTTTTATTAAACTGACCAATGAACCTGCCATACCAACGTCCATGGAAGACAGTTCCATAGCTTTACCGTTCTCACAGTGACAAACCCTTTCCCAACTCTACTTTATGTATCAATCCCAGTAACTTGTAACATTCCTTGTTGTAGAAACTCATCCAGCTTTTTATGAAACTGACCAATGAACTGCCATAACAACGTCCACTGGAAGACAGTCCATGCTTACCGTTTTCACAGTGACAAAACCCTTTCCCAACTCTACTTTATGTATCAATACCGTAACTTGTAACCTTCCTTGTTTTGAGAAACATCCAGCTTTTTATTAAACTGACCAATGAACCGCCATAACAACGTCCACTGAAGACAGTTCCATAGCTTTACGTTCTCACAGGACAACACCTTTCCCAACTCTACTTTATGTATCAATACCAGTAACTTGTAACATTCCTTGTTTGTAGAAACTCATCCAGCTTTTATTAAACTGACCAATGAACCTGCCATAACAACGTCCACTGGAGACAGTTCATAGCTTTACCGTTCTCACAGTGACAAACCTTTCCCAACTCTACTTTATGTATCAATACCAGTAACTTGTAACATTCCTTGTGTAGAAACTCATCCAGCTTTTTATAAACTGACCAATGAACTGCCATAACAACGTCCACTGGAAGACAGTTCCATAGCTTTACCGTTCTCACAGTGACAAACCCTTTCCCAACTCTACTTTATGTATCCATACCGTAACTTGTAACATCCTTGTTTGAGAAACTCATCCAGCTTTTTTTAAACTGACCAATGAACCTGCCATAACAACGTCCACTGGAAGACAGTTCCATAGCCTTACCGTTCTCACAGTGACAAACCCTTTCCCAACTTGAACCCTAAACCTTTTATCTTCAAGTCTTAAGGGATGTCCTGTGTCTCTGACATGTTCTATTGGTGAACAATGCCCCAGATAGTTTATTGTATGGCCCGTTAATGTATTTATACACAGTAATCATATCCCCACGCAAGCACTTTTCTCAGCGTACATAATTGTAACTTTTCCAGTGTCTCTTCATATTCACAGCTCCCCAATCCCCTTATTAATTAGTTGTCCTACTCTGAACCTTTCCATTTCAAAGATGTCCTTTTTGTACACAGGATTCCAAAATTGCACTGCATATTCCAAATGAGGCCTTACCAATGCTTTGTAAAGAGGGAGAATTACATTTTCCTCCTTGAATCCATATCTCTCTTTATACAAGACAATACCATGCTGGCCTGGCTGTTGCCGCCTGGCACTGCTTGCTAACCTTCAGGTTGTTATCCACCAAAACTCCAAGATCCCTTTCCAACAGGGATTCACTTAACACGGAGCCATTTATAGTATAAGTAGCACAAGGATTTTTAAGTCCAAAATGCATCACCTTACATTTATCAACATTGAATTTCATCTGCCACTTAGCAGCCCAATGTGATAATCTATCTAGATCCCCTGTAACGATTGCACATCCTCTGAAGGTTTTAATGGTCGACAAAGTTTTGTGTCGTCAGCAAACACAGAAACCTTGCTGACAATACCCACTTCCAAATCATTAATAAATAGATTAAATAGAAGCGGCCCCAGCACAGAACCCTGTGGCCCCCACTTAGCACTTTAGTCCATAATGATGAAGCCCCATTAACAACTACTCTCTGCATCCTATTCATTAACCAATTTTCTATCCATGTACAAATGTGACTCCCCAGACCAACAGACCTTAGCTTATACATTAGGTGCCTATGGGGGACTGTATCAAAAGCTTTTGCAAAATCCAAGTAAACTACATCTACTGCTATGTCAGAGTCTAAATTTCTACTTACTTCCTCATAAAAGCCAAGCAAGTTAGTTTGACAAGATCTATTACTCCTAAATCCATGCTGGTTACTACTTATAATGTCAGTCCTTGAAACATACTCTAGAACATGTTCCCTTATTAAACTTTCCAGGATCTTCCCCACCACTGAAGTTAAACTTACAGGCCTGTAATTACCCGGCTGTGAACGACTACCCTTTTTGAATATTGGAATAACATCAGCCTTTTTCCAATCCAGAGGCACACCACCAGACATGAGGGAATCAGCAAAAATAAGAAACAATGGCCTAGATAAAACTGAACTTAGCTCCTTAAGTACCCGAAGATGTATTTTATCCGGTCCAGGAGATTTATTAATATTAACCTTATTTAGTTCTTTCTGTACCATATCCTCGGTTAACCAAAGTGCACTTGAAACTTTTATACCATTATTGCTACTATACTCTATGATATCTGTACTTGGATCTTCTATGGTGTATATAGAGGGGAAAAATTTTTTCAAGACATTTGCTTTATCGCCATCCTCCGTAACTAACTTATCCCCATTAATTAATGGTGCCACATTCTCAGTCCTCATCTTCTTACTATTAATATACATAAAAAAATGTTTAGGCTTAGTGATGCTTTGTTCAGCTATCCTAACTTCATTATTAATTTTAGCTAGTTTGATTGCTTTCTTACACTCCTTGTTACAGTTTTTATAATCCCTAAAGGCCCTTTCCGTTCCTTCGGACTTACAGGTTTTAAATGCCTTTTTCTTCCTTTCTATTTGCCTCTTTACATCAGAATTCAGCCACATGGGCGCTGATTTATTTTTTTTACATTTATTTCCCAAGGGTATAAATTTAGATGTGAACTGGCTTAAAATCCCCTTGAACACAGTCCACTTCTGTTCAGTACATTTACCTGATAATGCGTTATCCCAGTTGACATTCTGAAGAGCTGCTTTTAACCTGTGAAAATTTGCCTTCCCGAAATTAAATGTCTTTGTTAACACAGCGCACTTTTCCTTTCGATAACAAATTCAAAACGCCACTATTTCATGGTCACTATTCCCTAAGCCTCCAGTTACCTTTATATCTATAATGCGCTCCTCAATGTTAGATATTACCAGATCCAACAGAGCTCCTTTTCTAGTAGGAATCTCAACCACCTGTGAGAGAAAATTATTCTGCAACAAATTCAGAAACTCATCGCCTTTTTCTGTGATGGCAGTTCCACCACACCAATCAATGTCAGGGTAATTAAAGTCCCCCATAATGAGTACACCCCACCAATCAATGTCAGGGTAATTAAAGTCCCCCATAATGAGTACACTCCACCAATCAATGTCAGGGTAATTAACGTCCCCCATAATGAGTACACTACACCAATCAATGTCAGGGTAATTAAAGCCCCCCATAATGAGTACACTACACCAATCAATGTCAGGGTAATTAAAGTCCCCCATAAAGAGTACACTACACCAATCAATGTCAGGGTAATTAAAGTCCCCCATAATGAGTACACCCCACCAATCAATGTCAGGGTAATTGAAGTTCCCCATAGTGAGTACACTACACCAATCAATGTCAGGGTACTTGTGAAGGTTCTCATTCATCCAGGTCATGGTATGTCTGTTGTATTCAATTAGATCAACTGGACTTGAATTGTAGTTCTTGAAGACGTTTCGCTAGTCATCCGACTGGATCTCTCAATTCAGAATGACTTGTACAAGAATCTGATCTCAACCCAGAACAGGTGTGTTCCTTGTCTGACTTGTGCCTGAATACCACCTATTTCAAATACAGGGATAAGTTCTATAAGCAAAAACATGGATGTGCTATGGGATCTCCAGTTTCACCTATTGTGGCCAACCTTTACATGGAGGAGGTAGAAACACAGGCACTTAATACCTTTAAGGGCATAGCACCCAGCCACTGGTTCAGATATGTTGATGACACCTGGGTTAAAATCCACCAGAAGGAAGTACAAGCTTTCACAGAACACATTAATGCGGTGGACCAAAACATTAAATTCACAAGGGAAGATACAAAACAACACACTGGCTTTCTTGGACTGCTTGGTAGAAGTTAAGGAAAATGGTAAACTGGAAGTAGAGGGTTACAGAAAACCAACACACACAGATCAGTATTTGATGTTTGACTCCCACCACCCTTTAGATCACAAGCTGGGGGTCATCAGAACCCTGCAACACAGAGCCGAGAACATCCCCACTAACACAGAGGCGAAGGCTAAAGAAATGAAACATCTCAGAGGAGCCCTTAAAACTTGTGGATATCCAGACTGGGCCTTTGTCAAAAGAAGTAGAAGGAAAGAAAAGAACATGAGTACCAACAGTGAAGGGAAAAAGCAAGACAGGAGGAAGAACATGGTCATCCCATATGTAGCAGGGGTCTCCGAGAAATTAAGAAGAATTTTTAAAAAACATCGTATCCCTGTCTGCTTTAAACCAAACAACACACTGAGGCAGCAATTGGTACATCCGAAATACCCAATACCGAAACACAAGAAAAGCGACATCATATATGCAGTGCAGTGCAGTGAAGAATGCTCTGATTTGTATGTGGGGGAGACCAAACAGCAACTGCATCAACGTATGGCCCAGCACAGAAGAGCCAATTCCTCGGGTCAGGACTCAGCCGTGTATCTGCATCTTAAGGATAAAGGACATACCTTTGAAGATTGTAATGTTAACATACTGGCGAAGGAACGTGACTGGTTCAAGAGAGGTGTTAAGGAGGCCATTTATGTGAAAATAAAGAAACCAAGCCTAAATAGAGGTGGGGGGGTTCGACACCAACTGTCTGCCATGTACAATGCTGTTTTAACACCTTACTCTGGGCGTTCCTATAACACCTCTTAGCCACTATCTAATCACACCCTTAACACCTGGCTGTGATATGCTAATTGGGATTTTCCAGGGTACATAATTGCCACAGATTCTTGTACAAGTCATTCTGAATTGAGAAAGCCAGTCGGATGACTAGCGAAACGTCTTCAAGAACTACATTTCAAGTCCAGTTGATCTAATTGAATACAACAGACAATGTCAGGGTAATTAAAGTCCCCCATAATGAGTACACCCCACCAATCAATGTCAGGGTAATTGAAGTCCCCCATAATGAGCACACTCCCCAAACTTGCAGCCCTTGCCAACTGCATATGAAGTTGACTCACCTCCGCTCTGCTAGCATTTGGCGGCTTATAGCAGACACCAACAATGACATTACCCCCTTTCCTGTTGCCTAATTCCACCCATATTGCCTCCACTTTATCATCTATATCACCAGTTATCTCTTCTTTTAAATTTGGCTTCAATTCTTTTTTAACATAAACACATACTCCTCCCCCTTTCCTTTTTTTTCTGTCCTGCCTAAACAAGGCATATCCTTCTATATTTACAGCCCAGTCATGAGAACTGTTCAACCACGTTTCTGCTATACCTATTACATCATACTTTTCATTCAATGCCATCATTTCCAATTCACCCATTTTGTCAGCCAGGATTCTCGCATTTGCAAACATACATTTTAGATTATGATCCTGTAATTTATTTGTACGCTTTAATACACATGCCTCCCTATCCCCTATGCTAGCCCCACCCCCCTTTCCGCCCACCACTGGCCTATCTACACCCTGCTTTCCTCCTGGGCTATCTATCCCAGGGAGACTGCTAATACCCTCCCCAAACCTAGTTTAAAATCTCCTCCAACCCTCTAGCTATCTTCTCCCCTAAAACAGCTGCACCGCCATCAGTGAGGTGCAACCCATCCCTACTAAAGAGCCTGTAGCCAACAGCAAAGTCTGCCCAGTTCTCAATAAACCCAAACCCTTCTTCCTTACACCACTCTCTTAGCCACGCATTAATGCTCCTAAGCTCCCGCTGTTTCCCTGGCTTAGCACGTGGCTGCGGTAGTATTTTGGAAAACACTACCCTGGAGGTCCTTGCTTTTATCTTGGCCCCTAGATCTCGGAAATCATGTTTAAGGACCTCACCTCCTCCTCTAACTTTGTCATTGGCACCAATGTGAACCAAGACCGCCGGGTCCCACCCGGTCCCATCCAATAATCTGTCTACACGATCCACCACATGCCGAACCCTAGCACCAGGCAGGCAACACACAGTTTGGCATGTAGGGTCTTGGTAGATTACCCTATCTACCTTCCTTATAATGGAGTCCCCTACCACTACCACCTGCCTTGCATTCCTGACCCTTCGTTCCTCCCTTGTATCAGAGATGGCAGTCCCCTGGGTGCTCAAGGGACTAGCCCCCTCCATACACGCTAATTCCGAGGTGTCCTCCTCCACTTCATTTCCTAAGGCGGCAAATCTGTTGGGATGGACAATCTGGGAAGAAGGCCCCCTACTCTTCCTCCCCCACTTCCCCTAGTAACCCTAACAAAGCTACCTCCTTCCTCATCCTTTCCTGTCCCACTTCCACCCACCTCTATACTGGCCCCAGCCAGTGCCTGCTGACCCCCCAGTTCTGCCAATCCCTGCAATGCTGCAAGCTGCCCCCTTAGACTCTCCACCTCAGCTTCAAAACGGGCAACCCACTCACACCTGACACAGACATAGGTTCCCCGGAACGTCTGCTCCAGGTTCCTATACATGTGGCACAATGCACATTGCATGGTACCGACAAAACTGTCCCTTCTAATACACCACAACAGCACAGTGACGCACAAACCTTGTTTAATTGCCCTTCTTGTTTCAATGTCCTTCTTTTTCTATGTCCTTGAGAGCAAGGTCCTTTAGAGCAAGGGACACTCACTCTAGTTCATTTCACTCACAGGAAACTTCCTTTTGTTAGGTCCAAACCACAGGCCCAACAACTGTGAATCCTATTTAACTAATAGGCCCCAACCCCCACACCAATTAGTGCAAGAGCCAGAAACAGAGGGAAAAAAACACTTATTAACCCTTTCACAGCCTATTTGTGATTACAACAGGTACAATACTAGAATATAGAAGTCCAGCGTACCCCTTTAACTGGAAGAAGAAAGATTAGTCTGCTTACTGCACACACAGTCCTGCACACACAGTCCTTAACAGTACAAACAATCCTTATTTTCAAACTTTCACACACACCATACAACCATCAAATGATTAAGTATCCTTCTTTTTCTATGTCCTTGAGATGAAGGTCCTTAAGAGAAAGGGACACTCACTCTAGTTCGTTTCACTCACAGGAAACTTCCTTTTGTTAGGTCCAAACCCTATTATCATTGTAATATGTAGATTTCATGTATGTTAGGCCAATATCTCCTAGAAATTGCTTTAAATCTTCTGCAGTCTCTCACCGTTTGCATGCCATCTGCATACCCTTCAAATTTACCCCATCAATAGTTATACAAAGCTGCAGGGGAGGATAATGATTTAACCCTAATCCTAGCACAGCTCTGTGTAATGCATTTTATTTAGTGAACCTTTATGAAGTTAAATAAAACCTTAAGAGCAGATCAATTCAGCTGTACTATTTTATTAATACAGACATCCCACCCTACAAAATTGCATTTCAGGGATGTATGAAAACAAAATATTCCAGCATTCTGCGCAGCCAGAGAATGCTGGGAGTTGTAGTTTTTAAAGATGTGAAAAGTTCAACATCCATGCATTATATCAATAGACTGTATTGTATTTGTAAACATTCATTAGCCAATGGGCATAAAGAAGAAATTTACTGCTAACAGAGAATGCTGGGAGTTGTAGTTTTCAAACTGGTAAAAGTCAGTAAAAAATAGGTATTTAAATGTAAGATTATTAGGACAATGCTATTATAATAACATGAGGCTGTGAGGTACCTTGTTTGTTATAAGAAGGCTCTATTTAATTTTATACTCTGTGGGGAATGTTTATCACCTTTAACCTCACCTTAATCTATAAAGCTAATCAGTATCCTGTGCTCTCAAGACCTAACATAAGCAGCTATAAATGTGGAACTTGCCGTGGTGAATACTAATAAGTATGAACATAGCATGTTTATCTGGATCCTGTTTAGGGACTCAGGTCACCCAATGGAGCTATTAAGTTTGAACCACACAGTGTGGCAGGATTGCCTGGGTTTAACCTCAGACCTCCAGGATTATCCTATTTGGTTCCTCTGGAAGCTGGTGACTGTCTAAGTAACAGTTTAAAATATACCTGTGTAAAGATTATATCTGTTGTATTCAGACATTATATATGTAGTATTAGATCAACTGGACTTGAAATGTAGTTCTTGAAGACGTTTCGCTAGTCACCCGACTGGCTTTCTCAATTCAGAATGACTTGTACAAGAATCTGTGGCAATTATGTACCCTGGAAAATCCCAATTAGCATATCACAGCCAGGTGTTAAGGGCGTGATTGGATAGTGGCTAAGAGGTGTTATAGGAACACCCAGGGTAAGGTGTCAAAACAGCATTGTACATGGCAGACAGTTGGTGTCTGCCATGTGTAAAGATTCTATATCAACTATATCCACACATAGCAAAACATACACACACATAATTTCCACTGTGTACAAAGGGTATATAAGGGTATATAAGGACTCTGGGCACCTTATTTCTATATTCCAGGATTTAGTGCTACCTACTGAGGAAGAAATATGGCTGGTTACTATGGACATCTCTAGTTTGTATACTAACATTACACATTGTGATGGTCCGTGATCAGAATAATTGTGGAACTTCAACCTTTAAAACATTTATTATTGATGTGTTGGAAATGACACTGAAGTATAAATATTTTAAATTTGAGAATTGGGCATGGCAATGGGCACGGCAATGGCACCCGGCGTATGCAAATGTTTATATGTACAGCTATGAAAAATACCACCTTTTATCCCAACATGGCAAATATATGTTGATCTATTACAGGTTTATTGATGACCTATTGTTTGTTTGGAGGGGTTTGGTAACCTTACTAGAGGAAAGAATTGAATGTTTTTCCCACGCCTATTCGGTTCACGAAAAATGTACCTAAGGCTCAGATTGCGTTCTTTGACCTATTGCTTACTATAGGCTTGATAAAGGTCCAAGACCAGGGACTGAAACGTTGCCAATGTGACAATGCCACTCCACTTCCAAATTCTTAAATGCCCAGGTGCAATATACTAATATACAATATCAATATGGAAAGACATGCACTCAAGTCAAAATAGAAGTGTTTATTTTACATTCAGCGATCTACGTGTTTCAGCCTGCTCGAGGCCGTCATCAGGATATGCCATTTTGGATAGTTCCAACCCTAAATCAGTGAAAGCCCTCCCTCCCTAACCCTAACCCCCAGCACACCCCCCAAGCACCGTAATGGACAATTGCATTACCCACATAACACTAAAGTGGCATAGTGAATAAATATCTAGATAAACAATAAAAAACATATAGATAATAGACAATCGCACATATCTAAAAGAGTATAACATATATACCAATTATCCTCAGTATTATATTCTATTATAGGATTGCCTCATTAGATCTGCTAACACACTGTGTTCTATTCCAGGTATACATACATTAATATTCCATGAAGAATAAAGAGGCCAAGTGCAGGAAACTATAAAAACCAGATAGCACCAATTGTTCACTTAAAGCACGGGGAGTAACAGTATCTAACAGTCTAATCCACCTCGCTAAGGCTTGTGCTTGGTCTATTCCCTGGCATCTTGGTTCACTATCTATGGCCATCCATTTAAAACAAGATAACAGATGGCCTGCTTCCTTGTAGTGTCCTGCCACAATGTTGTGTCCCTCTTATCTACATTAGTGATAGATAGAGCCTGTCTGTGGTTCTGTCTCTCTGTCAAGTGCTTGTTTTGCCCACTTAATATAGTCCACGTGGACATGGAATAATGGAAATGACAAACGTACTCAGACTTGACTGTGCCGTATTTTTATTCTGTGCCCATTATCATGTGTCGGCAAACTTGCAACCACCACACTTCAAACATCCCAATTTGCATATGTTAACCACGGAGAGGGCACTCAGGAGGAATTCATCCTATGGAGGGGCACTCAGGAGGCCCTTAAAACCATAGGAGGTTTTAAAGGCTCCTCTGAGATGTTTCATTTCTTTAGCCTTCGCCTCTGTGTTAGTGGGGATGTTCTCAGCTCTGTGCTAGTGGGGATGTTCTCAGCTCTGTGCTAGTGGGGATGTTCTCAGCTCTGTGCTAGTGGGGTGTTCTCAGCTCTGTGCTAGTGGGGATGTTCTCAGCTCTGTGCTAGTGGGGATGTTCTCAGCTCTGTGTTAGTGGGGATGTTCTCAGCTCTGTGCTAGTGGGGATGTTCTCGGCTCTGTGCTAGTGGGGATGTTCTCGGCTCTGTGTTGTGGGGATGTTCTCGCTCTGTGTTAGTGGGGATGTTCTCAGGCTCTGTGCTAGTGGGGATGTTCTCGGCTCTGTGCTAGTGGGGATGTTTCTCGGCTCTGTGTAGTGGGGATGTTCTCGGCTCTGTCTAGTGGGGATGTTCTCAGCTCTGTGTTAGTGGGGATGTTTCTCAGCTCTGTGCTAGTGGGGATGTTCTCAGCTCTGTGCTAGTGGGGATGTTCTCAGCTCTGTGCTAGTGGGGATGTCTCACTCTGTGCTAGTGGGGATGTTCTCAGCTCTGGTTCTAGTGGGGATGTTCTCAGCTCTGTGCTAGTGGGGATGTTCTCAGCTCTGTGCTAGTGGGGATGTTCTCGACTCTGTGCTAGTGGGGATGTTCTCAGCTCTGTGTAGTGGGGAGTGTCCAGCTCTGTGCTAGTGGGGATGTTCTCAGCTCTGTTTAGGGGGATGTTCTCAGCTCTGTGTTAGTGGGATGTTCTCGGCTCTGTGCTAGTGGGGATGTTCTCAGCTCTGTGCTAGTGGGATGTTCTCAGCTCTGTGTTAGTGGGATGTTCTCAGCTCTGTGTTAGTGGGGATGTTCTCAGCCTGTGTTAGTGGATGTTCTCAGCTCTGTTTAGTGGGGATGTTCTCAGCTCTGTGTTATGGGGGATGTTCTCAGCTCTGTGTTAGTGGGGATGTTCTCAGCTCTGTGTTAGTGGGGATGTTCTCAGCTCTGTGCAGTGGGATGTTCTCAGCTCTGTGTTAGTGGGGATGTTCTCAGCTCTGCTAGTGGGGATGTTCTCGGCTCTGTGCTAGTGGGGATGTTCTCAGCTCTGTGCTAGTGGGGATGTTCTCGGCTCTGTGCTAGTGGGGATGTTCTCGGCTCTGTGCTAGTGGGGATGTTCTCGGCTCTGTGCTAGTGGGGATGTTCTCAGCTCTGTGCTAGTAGGGATGTTCTCAGCTCTGTGCTAGTGGGATGTTCTCAGCTCTGTGCTAGTGGGGATGTTCTCAGCTCTGTGCTAGTGGGGATGTTCTCAGCTCTGTGTTGGGGGGATGTTCTCGGCTCTGTGTTAGTGGGGTGTTCTCAGCTCTGTGTTAGTGGGGTGTTCTCAGCTCTGTGTTAGTGGGATCTCACTCTGTGTTAGTGGGGATGTTCTCGCTCTGTGTTAGTGGGGATGTTCTCGGCTCTTGCTAGTGGGGATGTTCTCGGCTCTGTGTTAGTGGGGATGTTCTCGCTCTGTGTTAGGGGGATGTTCTCGGCTCGTGTTAGTGGGGATGTTCTCGGCTTCTGTGTTAGTGGGGATGTTCTCAGCTCTGTGTTAGTGGGGATGTTCTCAGCTCTGTGTTAGTGGGGATGTTCTCAGCTCTGTGCTAGTGGGGATGTTCTCAGCTCTGTGTTAGTGGGGATGTTCTCAGCTCTGTGTTAGTGGGGATGTTCTCAGCTCTGTGTTGCAGGGTTCTGATGACATCCAGATTTGTATCTAAAGGGTGGTGGAGTCAAACATCAAATACTGATCTGTGTGTGTTGGTTTTCTGTAGCCCTCTACTTCCAGTTTACCATTCTCCCTGACTTCTACCAAGCAGTCCAAAAAGAAACCAAGCCTAAATAGAGGTGGGGGGTTCGACACCAACTGTCTGCCATGTACAATGCTGTTTTAACACCTTACTCTGGGCGTTCCTATAACACCTCTTAGCCACTATCTAATCACACCCTTAACACCTGGCTGTGATATGCTAATTGGGATTTTCCAGGGTACATAATTGCCACAGATTCTTGTACAAGTCATTCTGAATTGAGAAAGCCAGTCGGATGACTAGCGAAACGTCTTCAAGAACTACATTTCATGTCCAGTTGATCTAATTGAATACAACAGATATACCGTGACCTGGATAAATGAATATTACAGATATACCGTGACCTGGATGGATAAATATTACAGATATACCGTGACCTGGATGGATGAATATTACAGATATACCATGACCTGGATGAATGAATATTACAGATATACCGTGACCTGGATGGATGAATATTACAGATATACCGTCACCTGGATGATGAAATTACAGATATACCGTGACCTGGATGGATAATATTAACATATACCATGACCTGGATGAATGAATATTACAGATAACCTGACCTGGATGGATGAATATTACAGATATACTCATGACCTGGATGAATGAATATTACAGATATACCGTGACCTGGATGGATGAATATTACAGATATACCATGACCTGGATGGATGAATATTACAGATATACCGTGACCTGGATGAATTAATATTACAGATATACCATGACCTGGATGAATGAATATTACAGATATACCGTGACCTGGATGGATGAATATTACAGATATACCGTGACCTGGATGAATGAATATTACAGATATACTGACCTGGATAGAATATTACAGATATACCGTGACCTGGATGGATTGAATATTACAATATACCGTGACCTGGATGGATGAATATTACAGATATACCGTGACCTGGATGGATGAATATTACAGATATACCGTGACCTGGATGGATGAATATTACAGATATACCGTGACCTGGATGAATGAATATTACAGATATACCGTGACCCGGATGGATGAATATTACAGATATACCGTGACCTGGATGAATGAATATTACAGATATACCGTGACCTGGATGGATGAATATTACAGATATACCGTGACCTGGATGGATGAATATTACAGATATACCGTAACCTGGATGAATGAATATTACAGATATACCGTGACCTGGATGGATGAATATTACAGATATACCGTGACCTGATGGATAATATTACAGAATACGTGACCTGGATGGATGAATATTACAGATATACCGTGACCTGGATGGATGAATATTACAGATATACCGTGACCTGGATGGATGAATATTACAGATATACCATGACCTGGATGAATGAATATTAATGAATAAAAAAAGGACACTTAATCATTTGATGGTTGTATGGTGTGTGTGAAAGTTTGAAAATAAGGATTGTTTGTACTGTTAAGGACTATGTGTGCAGGATTGAGTGTGCAGTAAGCAGACTAATCTTTCTTCTTCCAGTTAAAGGGGAGTGCTGGACTTCTATATTCTAGTATTGCACCTGTTGTAATCACAAACAGGCTGTGAAAGGGTTAATAAGTGTTTTTTTACCTCTCTTTCTGGCTCTTGCACTAATTGGTGTGGGGGTTGGGGCCTATTAGTTAATAGGATTCACAGTTGTTGGGCCTGTGGTTTGACCAACAAAAGGAAGTTTCCTGTGGTGAAACGAACTTGTGAGTGGCCCTTTCTCTAAGACCTTGATCTCAAGGACAAAAAAAAAGGACATTGAAACAAGAAGGGCAATTTAAACAAGGTTTGTGCGTCACTGTTGTTGGTGTGGTGTATAGAAGGGACAGTTTTGTCAGTACCATGCAATGTGCATCGTGCCACATGTATAGGAACCTGGAGCAGATGTTCCGGGGAACCTATGTCTGTGTCAGGTGTGAGTGGGTTGCCCGTTTGGAAGCTGAGGTGGAGAGTCTAAGGGCAGCTTGCAGCATTGCGGGGATTGGCAGAACTGGGGAGTCAGCAGGCACTGGCTGGGGCCAGTATAGAGGTGGTGAAGAGGTCAAGAAGGATGAGGAAGGAGGTAGTTTTTTGTGGTTACTAGGGGAAGTGGGGGACGGAAGAGTAGGGGGCTTCTTCCCAGATGTCCATCCCAACGATTTGCCGCCTTAGGTAATGAAGGGGAGGGACACCTCGGAATTAGCGTGTATGGAGGGGCTTAGTCCCTTGAGCACCCAGGGGACTGCCATCTCTGATACAAGGGAGAGGAACAAAGGGTCAGGAATGCAAGGCAGGTGTGTACTGGTAGGGGACTCCATTATAAGGAAGGTAGATAGGGTAATCTGCCGCCAAGACCCTACATACGAACTGTGTGTTGCCTGCCTGGTGCTAGGGTTCGGCATGGTGTGGATCGTGTAACAGATTATTGGGTGGGGCCGGGTGTGACCGGCAGTCTTGGTTCACATTGGTGCCAATGACAAAGTTAAGGAGGAGGTAGGTCCTTAATGATTTCCGAGAACTAGGGGCCAAGATAAAAGCAAGGACCTCCAGGGTAGTGTTTTTCAGAAATACTACCGCAGCCACGTGCTAAGCTAGGGAGACAGCGGGACTTGGAGCATTAATGCGTGGCTAAGAGAGTGGTGTAAGGAAGAAGGGTTTGGGTTTATTGAGAACTGGGCAGACTTTGCTGTCGGCTACAGGCTCTTTAGTAGGGATGGGTTGCACCTCACTGATGGTGGTGCAGCTGTTTAGGGAGAGATGGCTAGAGGGTTGGAGGAGATTTTAAACTAGGTTTGGGGGAGGGTATTAGCAGTCTCACTGGGATAGATTGTCCAGGAGGAAAGCAGGGTGTAGATAGGCCAGTGGTGGGCGGAAAGGGGGGTGGGGCTAGCATAGGGGATAGGAGGTATGTGTATTAAAGTGTACGAATAAATTACAGGATCATAATCTAAAATGTTGTTTGCAAATGCGAGAACCTGGCTGACAAATGGGTATTGGAAATGATGGCATTGAATGAAAAGTATGATGTAATAGGTATAGCAAGAACCGCGTTGAACAGTTCTCACGACTGGGCTGTAAATATGAAGGATATGCCTTGTTTAGGCAGGACAGAAAAAAAAGGAAAGGGGGAGTATGTATTTATGTTAAAAAGAATTGAAGCCAATTTAAAAGAGATAACTGGTGATATGGATGATAAAGTGGAGGCAATATGGGTGGAATTAGGCAACAGGAAAGGGGGTATATGTCATTGTTGTGGTCTGCAATAAGCCGCCAAATGCTAGCAGAGAGGAGTGAGTCAACTTCATATGCAGTTGGCAAGGGCTGCAGTTGGGGAGTGTGCTTATTATGGGGGACTTCAATTACCCTGACATTGATTGGTGTAGTGTACTCATTATGGGGACTTTAATACCCTGACATTGATTGGTGTAGTGTACTCATTATGGGGGACTTTAATTACCCTGACATTGATTGGTGGGTGTACTCATATGGGGACTTTATTACCCTACATTGATTGGTGTTGTGCTCATTATGGGGGACTTTAATTACCCTGACATTGATGGTGTAGTGTGCTCATTATGGGGGACTTTAATTACCCTGACATTGATTGGTGTGGTGAACTGCCATCACAGAAAAAGGCGATGAGTTCCTAATTTGCTGCAGGATAATTTTCTCTCACAGGTGGTTGAGGTTCCTATTATAAAAGGAGCTCTGTTGGATCTGGTAATATCTAACATGTGGGAGCGCATTATAGATATAAAGGTAACTGGAGGCTTAGGGAATAGTGACCATGAAATAGTGACATTTTGGACTTTGTTATCGAAAGGAAAAGTGCGCTGGGTTTAACAAAGACTTAATTTCTGGAAGGCAATTTTCCCAGGTTAAAAGCAGCTCTTCAGAATGTCAACTGGGGTAATGTATTATCAGGTAAAGTTACTGAACAGAAGTCATAGAGTATACCGTATATACTGGAGTATAAACTGGGATAATGTATTATCAGGTAAAGGTACTGAACAGAAGTCATAGAGTGTACCGTATATACTGGAGTATAACTGGGATAATGTATTATCAGGTAAATGTACTGAACAGAAGCATGAGTATACCGTATTACTGGAGTATAACTGGGATTGTATTATCAGGTAAAGGTGCTGACAGAGATCATAGAGTGTACCGTATATACTGGAGTATAAACTGGGATAGTGTATTATCAGGTAAAGGTACTGAACAGAAGTCATAGAGTGTACCGTATATACTGGAGTATAAACTGGGATAAGGTATTATCAGGTAAAGGTACCGAACAGAAGTCATAGAGTATACCGTATATACTGGAGTATAAACTGGGATAATGTATTATCAGGTAAGGTACTGAACAGAAGTCATATGAGTATACTCTATATACTGGAGTATACCTGGGATAATGTATTATCAGGTAAAGGTACTGAACAGAAGTCATAGAGTATACCGTATATCTGGAGTATAAACTGGGATAATGTATTATCAGGTAAAGGTACTGAACAGAAGTCATAAGTATACCGTTATACTGAGTATAAACTGGGATAATGTATATCAGGTAAAGGTAATGACAGAAGTCATAGAGTATACCGTATATACTGGAGTATAACTGGGATAATGTATTATCAGGAAAGGTACTGAACAGAATGGACTGTGTTCAAGGGGATTTTAAGCCAGTTCACATCTAAATTTATACCCATGGGAAATAAATGTAAAAAAAATAAATCCGCGCCCATGTGGCTGAATTCTGATGTAAGAGCAAATGGAAGGAAAAAAAGGCATTTAAAACCTTTAAGGCCGAGGGAACGGAAAGGGCCTTTAGGGAGTATAAAAACTGTAACAAGGATTTAGAAAGCAATCAAACTAGCTAAATTAATAATGAAGTTAGGATAGCTGAAGAAAGCATCACTAAGCCTAACATTTTTTTATTAGTATATAATGTAAGAGATGATGACTGAGAATTTGGCACCATTAATTATGTAGGATAAGTTATTTACGGAAATGGCGATAAAGCAAATGTCTTGAATAATTTTTTTTCCTCTGTATAACACTATAGAGATCCAAGTACAGATATCATAGAGTATAGTAGCAATAATGGTATAAAGATTCAAGCACTTTGGTTAACCGAGGAATAGGTACAGAAAAACTAATAAGGTTAATATTAATAAATCTCCTGGACCCTAAAATACATCCTCGGGTACTTAGGGAGCTAAGTTCAGTTTTATCTAGGCCATTGTTTCTTATTTTTGCTGATTCCCTCATGTCCGGTGGTGTGCCTCTGGATTGGAAAAGGCTGATGTATTCCAATATTCAAAAGGGTAGTCGTTCACAGCCGGGTAATTACAGGCCTGTAAGTTTAACTCAGTGGTGGGGAAGATCCTGGAAAGTTTAATAAGGAACATGTTCTGAGTATGTTTCAAAGACTGACATTATAAGTAGTACCAGCATGGATTAGGAGAATAGATCTTGTCAAACTAACTTGCTTGGCTTTTATGAGGAAGTAGTAGAAATTTAGACTCTGGTATAGCAGTAGATGTAGTTTACTTGATTTTGCAAAGGCTTTTGATACAGTCCCCCATAGGCGACTAATGTATAAGCTAAGGTCTGTTGGTCTGGGGAGTCACATTTGTACAGGATAGAAAATTGGTTATGAATAGGATGCAGAGAGTATTGTTAATGGGGCTTCTCATTATGGACTAAAGTGCTAAGTGGGGTGCCACTGGGTTCTGGTTTGGGGCCGCTTCTATTTAATCTATTTATTAATGATTGGAAGTGGGTATTGTCACAAGGTTTCTGTGTTTGCTGACGACACAAACTTTGTCGACCATTAAAAACTTCAGAGGATGTGCAATCTTTGCAGGGGATCTAATAGATTGTCACATTGGGCTGCTAAGTGGCAGATGAAATTCAATGTTGATAAATGGAAGGTGATGCATTTTGGACTTAAATACTTGTGCTACTTATACTATAATGGCTCTGTGTTAAGTGAATCCCTGTTGGAAAGGGATCTTGGATTTTGGTGGATAAAAAACTTAAAGGTAGCAAGCAGTGCCAGCGGCAACAGCAGAGCCAGCATGGTATTGTCTTGTATAAAGAGAGGTATGGATTCAAGGGAGGAAAATGTAATTTTCCCCTTCTTACAAAGCATTGGTAAGGCCTCATTTGGAATATGCGTGCAATTTTGGAATCCTGTGTACAAAAAGGACATCTTTGAAATGGAAAGTTTCAGAGAAGGGCAAACTAATTAATAAGGGGATTGGGGGAGCTTGAATATGAGAGAGACTGGAAATTTACAATTATGTACGCTGGAGAAAAGGCGCTTGCGTGGGGATATGATTACTGTGTATAAATACAATTAACGGGCCATACACATAAACTATCTGGGGCATTGTTCACCAATAGAACATGTCAGAGGACACGTGGACATCCCTTAAGACTTGAAGAAAAAGTTTAGGGTTCAAGCTCGGAAAGGGTTTTTCACTGTGAGAACGGTAAAGCTATGGAACTGTCTTCCAGTGGACGTTTGTTATGGCAGGTTCATTGGTCAGTTTAATAAAAAGCTGGATGAGTTTTCTACAAACAAGGATGTTACAAGTTACTGGTATTGATACATAAAGTAGAGTTGGGAAGGGTTTGTCACTGTGAGAACGGTAAATCTATGGAACGTGTCTTCCAGTGGACGTTGTTATGGCAGGTTCATTGGTCAGTTTAAATAAAAAGCTGGATGGGTTTCTACAAACAAGGAATGTTACAAGTTACTGGGATTGATACATAAAGTAGAGTTGATCCAGGGAAATTTCCGATTGCCACTAGGAGTCAGGAAGGAATTTTTTCCCCCTTCATAAATTTGGTGGGGTTTTTTTGCCTCCTCTGGATCAACAGTTAGGCAGAAATGAGGATATTGCTAGATGGGTTGGACTGGATGGACGTATGTCTTTTTTAACCTCAAATACTATACTATACTATATACTATACTATACTATACTATACTATTACAGATAGCGTGACCTGGATGAATGAATATTACAGATATACCGTGACCTGGATGAATGAATATTACAGATATACCAACCTGATTGATAATATTACAGATATACCATGACCCGATGATGAATATTACAGATATACCTGTACCTGGATGATGAATATACGATATACCATGACCCGGATGGATGAATATAATATAACCGTGACCTGTGGATGAATATTACAGATATACCGTGACCCGGATGGATAATATTACAGATATACCGTGACCTGATGATGGAATATTACAGATATACCGTGACCCGATGGATGAATATTACAGATATACCGTGACCTGGATGGATGAATATTACAGATATACACGTGACCTGGATGGATGAATATTAACGATATAACCGGTGACCTGTGGATGAATATATACAGATATACCGTGACCTGGATGGATAATATTACAGATATACCGTGACCTTGATGGATGAATATTACAGATATACCGTGACCTGGATGGATGAATATTACAGATATACCGTGACCTGGATGAGATGAATATTACAGATATACCGTGACTGGATGAATGATATTACAGATATACCTGACCTGGATGGATGAATATTACAGATATAACCGTGACCTGGATGGATGAATATTACAGATATCCGTGCCTGGATGATGAATTTACAGATATACCGTGACCTGGTGGATGAATATTACAGATATACCGTGACCTGATGAATGAATATTACATATATACCTGACCTGGGTGGATGAAATACGATATACCGTGACCTGGAGGATGAATATTACAATTACCGTGACCTGGATGATAATATTACAGATATACCGTGACCTGGTGGATGAATATTACAGATATACCGTGACCTTGATGGATGAATATTACAGATATACCGTACCTGGATGATGAATATTACAGATATACCGTGACCTGGATGGATGAATATTAACAGATATACCGGACCTGCTTATGAATATACAGATATACCGTGACCTGGATGAATGAATATACAGATATATCCGTGACCTGGAGGATGAATATTAACAGATATCCGTGACCTGGATGAATAAATAATACAGTATACACGTGACCTGGATGGATGAATTTACAAGATATACCGTGACCTGGATGAATGAATATACAGATATAACAGTGACCTGGATGGATGAATATTACAGATATACCGTGACCTGGTGATATATTACAGATATAGCCGTGAACCTGGATGATGAATAATACAGATATACCTGACCTGGATGGATGAAATAAACAGATATAACCGTGACTGGATGTATGAATATTACCAGATTACTGACCTTGATAATGAATATTACAGATAAACGTGACCTGGGATGTAGAATATTACAGATATAACCGTGACCTGGATGGATGAATATTACAGATATACCGTGACCTGGAGGATTATATTACGATATACCGACTGGATGGATGAATATACAGATGAACCGTGACCTGGTTGATGAATATTACAGATATCCGTGACCTGGATGGATGAATATTACAGATATACCGTGACCTGATGGATGAATATTCAGATATACCGTGACCTGGATGGGAAATACATACCGGACCTGGATGGATGAATATTCAGTATACCGTGACCTGGATGGATGATATACAGATATACGTGACCTGGATGGATGAATATTACAGTATACCGTGACCTGGATGGATGAATATAACAGGTATACCTGACCTGGATGAATACAGATATAGGACCTGGATGTATGAATATTACAATATACCGTGACCTGGATGGATGAATATTACAGATATAACCGTGACCTGGATGGATGAATATTACAGATATACCGTGACCTGGATGGATGAATATTACAGATATACTGTATTGGTCAAATCTTCTTTGTAGTCCTGTAGAACTTCCATGACAGGTTTGCCATCCTGTAAAACGATCTCATTTTGTGGACACTGGTTGTAGAAATGAATCCACATAAGTAGAGATTGAGCTAACTAAGGAGCCCCTAAAGGCAGCTAATGGATTGACCCAGTGGATCCTGTAATGTTTTGTGTATTTTAGTTACACTGTAGATGGGCACCTTCTGCGTCTCATGTGTGATCCACCCCACATACTCTGCATTATCAATCGGTTTATCCACTTTAGATTTATCTGATGGTTGGGTCATCAGAGATTTTCCCTATGTTGTTGTCCACGTCTACGCAAGGCGTATGATATATCATTGTCACCCCTGCAGATTTCCAAAGCATTGTGTTCACCTGGTGACAAGTTAGACCATTTATTGTTAAGCTGCTGGTTTTAACACATTCCCTAAGTTCATAATTGGTCTTCTGTTGAATACTGATCAGAGCTTTGGGGAATCAAATCGCTTTTAGGTTTCATTGGTCTACCAATAAGTTTTTCAATTTGATGTATAATTATAATACAGTTTTTTCATTTATAATACATAATATCACATATATAATATCACATATATAATATCACATATAATATTGACCTTTGACGTTTCTTTCCATTGTCCTGATTGATGGTTTAATTAGAACTCGCAATATCCCATACTGTCAAAGTGTTTCCAAAATCTTACCTGTGAATATCCATAGAGACTAATTATCTGGGCTATGGGGATTGTTGTCTCTGAACTGAGATCCCCAATAAAACCAGCAATGCTCCTATTTCCCATACAGGAGTAATTGGGGACTGGTTCCCTGGTACCTGATAATATCTGGAACACACTGATCACAGCTTTCTGTGTATCTCCACAGGAATCATAAATGTGATATCCCAGAGTCAGGTTGGGTAATAGGTCTGGATTATCATTGGTTTGTTCAACAGCGAATCGAAAGTCCAGAAGGTATTTTGAAAGATCCCCCATAGGCCTAAAAAAGTATTAGAAGGTCAGATAATAGTAATAAATAATAACAAGGATATTAATCAGGTTTTGGATGTTGTAGTTCAGTTCTTTAACCCTTTTGTGCAACAAAAATATATATATATATTTATTTATTCGTATAAATAAAGTACCGCAGAGCCACAGAACTCTAGGGGTTCAGGGGACACCAATCAATGTAGGGATTGTGAGCTTTAACCCCCTACTTGCCGTGTCTACATAGCAGAATGCTGGTTCCACAATGAGAAGTATGGGATGGAGGCCTCTGTGATGTCACAGGACTCTTTCCTAGTCCTTCCCCGTCTCATTGGTGGGGCCATAGATCTGAACAGAGATCTTCTGAAATATCGAGTAAGCAAAGACAGAAAATAATGGTGCCAGAGATTTGATTCTGGTGATAAGTACTGATCACTATGAATCACTTCGCTATAAAAAACTTGTGACACTTCAATATTTAATAACTAATAGGGGCTTAAGCCGAAGTGTGAACTAAACTAGCTAGGATTTTGGGAGATAAATATTTAGAGGGATTTTATATTATATGATAAGTTAAAAAACCTTCTCTTGGCTTTTTTCCCAGAAAATCTGCAGAATATTTCTAAAATGAATGTTGTAGCAGATTTCTGCACATATTAAAGAATTACAGCAGAGTTGGTTGTATTTGTTTGTATTGCAATTGTCAGTTAGTTTAAAGACTATCAGGGGAGATTCAATAAAAGTTTATTTTCATTAAAAACGGTGCTAATTTTGCCCCAACCCATCAGATGTTAGCTTTCAAATGTTAAATAAATATGATTGGTTGGGCAAATTAGCACCATTTTTAACAATAAGACTTTTATTGAATAATATAGAGAAATATTAAGTGCAACTAGAGACCAAAAATAAAATACTCAAAAAACAGAATTCTAGTGCACAAACAATTCTAATTGCATATTGACTACCTCCATAAGGATTCACTACAAACAGTCTGCTAAACCCTGGATTAATAAAAGCAATTAGCTCAATAAGTTGGCCAAATTATTTTTAATCACATAAATGGCCTCCTTAACACCTCTCTTGAACCAGTCACATTCCTTTGCCAATATGTTAACATTACAATCTTCAAAGGTATGTCCTTTATCCTTAAGATGCAGGTACAACGGCTGAGTCCTGACCCGAGGAATGGCTCTTCTGTGCTGGGCCATATGTTGATGACAGTTGCTGTTTTCTCCCCCACCTACAAAATCAGAGCATTCGCACTGCGTATATGATGTCACTTCTCACTGCATTTCAAAAATACGAGAAATCCCGTTCCGGAAGTTCGGAAGTTGGAAAATCCTGGAAAAAAATCCGCCGTTCGCAAACGGGATAAATCCACAGCGGATCCGGGTTCGGATCCACGAACCGGCCATCCCTAATCATGATATAGTGTTATTTAATATAAGGAATAGTGACCATGGTATAGTGTCACTTAATATAGGTTGCAAAACAGAACAGGCTTACAAGGACCATTAATATGGGGCGAGATGGTTTGGTAGAGGATGCAAAAGGCTAATCTCTACTACGACCGTTTACCCCCTCTGTTGCACTATAGAGAAACCTAGTCTTATAGCAGGGACTGTAATAATATGAAGGTTAAATGAGGAATCTTCACTCTGTATACACTATAGAGAATCCTAGTCCTTATAGCGGGGACTGTAATAAATTGAAGGTATCAAATGAGGAATATTCACTCTGTATACACTATAGAGAATCCTATTCCTTATAGCGGGGACTGTATAATATGAAAGGGTATAAATGAGGATATCACTCTGTATATCACTATAGAGAATCCTGTCCTTATAGCGGGGACTGTAATAATATAAAGGGTATAAATTAGGAATATTCACTCTGTATACACTATAGAGAATCCTAGTCCTTATAGCGGGGACTGAATAATTGAAGGGTATAAATGGGGAATTCACTCTGTATACACTACAGAGAATCCTAGTCCTTATAGCGGACTGTAATAATATGAAGGGTATAAATGAGGAATATTCACTCTGTATACACATGAGAATCCTAGTCCTTATAGCGGGGACTGTAATAATTGAAGGGTATAAATGGACTATTCACTCTGTATACACTAAAGACGCCTCCTAGTCCTTATAGCGGGGACTGTAATACATTGAAGGGGTATAAATGAATATTCACTCTGTATACACTATAGAGATCCTAGTCCTATGCGGGGACTGTAATAATATGAAGGGTATAAATGAGGGATATTCCTCTGTTACATCATAGAGATCCTAGTCCTTATAGCGGGGACTGTAAATAATGAAGGTTATAATGAGCGATATTCACTCTGTATACACTATAGAGAATCCTAGTCCTTATAGCGGACTGTAATAATAGAAGGGTATAAATGAGGGATATTCACTCTGATACACTATAGAGAATCCTAGCCTTATAGCGGGGACTGTAATAATATGAGGGTATAAATGGGGAATATTCACTCTGTATACACTATAGAGAATGGTCACGGTATATCTGTAATATTCATCCATCCAGGTCACGGTATATCTGTAATATTCATCCATCCAGGTCATGGTATATCTGTAATATTCATTCATCCAGGTCACAGTATATTTGCAATATTCATCCATCCAGGTCATGGTATATCTGTAATATTCATCCATCCAGGTTACGGTATATCTGCAATATTCATTCATCCAGGTCAAGGTATATCTGTAATATTCCTCCATCCAGGTCATGGTATATTTTAATATTCACCCATCCAGGTCACGGTATATCTATAATATTTATCCATCCAGGTCATGGTATATCTGTAATATTCATCCATCCAGGTCATGGTCTATCTGTAATATTCATCCATCCAGGTCATGGTATATCTGTAATATTCATCCATCCAGGTCACGGTATATCTGTAATATTCATTCACCCAGGTCATGGTATATCTGTAATATTCATCCATCCAGGTCACTGTATATCTGTAATATTCATCCATCCAGGTCACGGTATATCTGTAATATTTATCCATCCAGGTCACGGTATATCTGTAATATTCATCCATCCAGGTCACGGTATATCTGTAATATTCATCCATCCAGGTCACGGTATATCTGTAATATTCATCCATCCAGGTCATGGTCTATCTGTAATATTCATCCATCCAGGTCATGGTCTATCTGTAATATTCATTCATCCAGGTCATTGTATATCTGTTGTATTCAATTAGATCAACTGGACTTGAGGTTTAGTTCTTGAAGACATTTCGCTAGTCATCCGACTGGCTTTCTCAATTCAGAATGACTTGTACAAAAATGTCAACCTAGGAACATGACTGGATTAAGAGAGGTGTTAAGGAGGCCATTTATGTGAAAATAAAGAAACCAAGCCTAAATATAGGTGGGGGGGGTTCGACACCAACTGTCTGCCATGTACAATGCTGTTTTAACACCTTACTCTGGGCGTTCCTATAACACCTCTTAGCCACTATCCAATCACACCCTTAACACCTGGCTGTGATATGCTAATTGGGATTTTCCAGGGTACATAATTGCCACAGATTCTTGTACAAGTCATTCTGAATTGAGAAAGCCAGTCGGATGACTTTTAGTCCAGTTGATCTAACTGAATACAACTGATACACGAGATACATTCCTATGGGTAAGAGGTTTTTTAAAGTGTGGACACTACTGCATGTGTAGCATGGCTAAACAAACTGACCATGTGATCGACCGTTTTTGTAATAAAAAGTTTAGGTCATTTGCCACCTGCCTTACTGAATCAGTTATCTATGCCTTGGTGTGTCCATGTCAGATGATGTCCATTGGAATGACAGCACGAAGAGCTAAAGACTAACATGTTTCCAATATTAGAACAGCGACTCTAGAAAAAGTTTGGATGGATAAACTAACTACAGTGGCTAACCACTTCTTATGGAAACATCTCCAAGTATCTAAGGGTATGGGAGGGGTGACAGAGAGAGCAGGTTATTGAAACATGAAAGCAGATATAGATATTTTTACTCAATACATTAGCATCGTTTGGTCTAAATGAAAAAATACAATATAATGTATTTTTATAATGTTCCCATACATATTGGAGTAATAACTTTATGACACGGATATTAACACACGTGTCATCCGGGCATTACTCTTTACATATGAGATTAATAAAGGATTACTTACCTTATATGAAAAAATTCACATGGACTGCTTTCTCTTTATTGTCAGAAATTCTAAAAATATCTCTTAGGAATACTTACCTTGAACTATTGGATTCAAAATATATGGGTACTCAGTGATAAATGTCTCATTTAACATACCAAAATATGTTGTATGATGGTATTCAATAAATGTTTTAGGAATACTTACATTAAACCAATCGCTTTGAATTTTATGGGTGCTTAGTGAATTGTCCCTGTATAAACCAACAGTATAATGAATATCACATAACGGTTTGTAAATATAATTAGGAATATACATAGATTTCTTTTAGATTTGTGAAATCTTATACAGCAAATATTCACTGCATTGGCACAACTTTTGATTGAATATGCCTCGATGCATAGCCCCATGCAAGGGAGGACTGGCCCAGTAGGATGAGGGGAAATTGTCCCCTGGGCTGGTCTCCAATGAAAAATGTGGGCTGCCACAGAAGCTATTATTAAGTTACATGCTTGAAAGGCACAGCACACGTCTCTAGTTCTAACATGTGCAAGGAACAGGAAACTCCTTCAGTTCATTAGCCATTGTTGTCAGCCCTCCAGTTCATTATCCAGTATTGTCAGCCCTCCAGTTCATTACTCAGTGTTGTCAGCCCTCCAGTTCATTAGCCAGTGTTAGTCATCTCTCCAGTTTATTATTCAGTGTTAGTCAGCCCTACAGTTCATTAGCCAGTGTTGTCAGCCCTCCAGTTCATTACTCAGTGTTGTGAGCCCTCCAGTTCATTATCCAGTATTGTCAGCCCTCCAGTTCATTACTCAGTGTTAGTCAGCCCTACAGTTCATTAGCCAGTGTTGTCAGCCCTCCAGTTCATTATCCAGTATTGTCAGCCCTCCAGTTCATTACTCAGTGTTGTCAGCCCTCCAGTTCATTAGCCAGTGTTAGTCAACTCTCCAGTTTATTATTCAGTGTTAGTCCGCCCTACAGTTCACTAGGAACACAGGAAACTTTGGGTAACTATAAC
This sequence comes from Hymenochirus boettgeri, assembly GCA_019447015.1. NCBI lineage: Eukaryota > Metazoa > Chordata > Amphibia > Anura > Pipidae > Hymenochirus > Hymenochirus boettgeri. Next base: position 44,113 of record JAACNH010001095.1, on the reverse strand, counting down.
TTGACTTAGAAAATATACTCATGGATGAGGACTTTGGGATCTTAACCCAGGTACTTGAAAGGGAGATGGTGAAGATTTTAGGACTATAATGGTTGTATTTGCCCCCCAGGCCAAAAGGCCCCAGTCCTCCCCTGGCCCCATGCACGGACATTATAGGAGGCGTGTGAGAGGTGTGTCATATTTTGAGCTGCCGGATTGGCTGACTCAGTATCCAATTGGCAGAGAACAGTGGCCGGGTACGTATAAATACGTACGTCCGGTGGCCTCTCAACTATGACTAAGCTTTAGTCCCGTCAGAGGGACTGTGGGTTATTTTTAATCTTGGGCACTATTAGCGGGTGTGCAGTGTCCATCTTTGCTTCATTAAGATATAATGGAGGGAACTGGATGGAGAGTAGGCGTAACAAGGTTGGGCTTCCAGTGCTGGGATTTGAATGGGGTTTCAGCCCTGACAGCGGGACACAGGAATTTGGCCCTGCAGTAGAGATAATCCCATCCAAATAGGGACGCCTGGCTTTGGTTTCTTCCTATTTGGAGAGACAGCAGTTCCATAAGTAACACAGTCCTCATCCCATGCTATTTGCATAAGCATACTGATTATGGGTGAGGCCACACTCACGTTCCACACTCATTACCGTCTGCTTGTGCAATGGTCTGTGCAATGTTACACAATCAGAGCGCATGTGATCCATAAAAAACATGGTTATTACATGTACTTGGAAACAGGACCGCAGCAAACCTAGTGTGGCCACATCAATTGGTTTCACATGTGTGATTATCGTTCCAAATAGCAATTCGCCACTTCTGTGTCATGCACCTTATCATATGAGTGAACAAGGCTTAGCCTAAAGTGTTTTTAATAGGTTTCCCTATATGTCTCACTGATCAGGCAACCCTGATCCTTTAAACAGTACACTACTAAGAAATACATTGTACAGGGCTGTGCTAAGATCAGGTTCATTATCCTCCACCTGCAGCCCTGTACTATGTTATAAATACTATATTATAAATACTATAAACAGGTACACTGATAGGAAATACATTGTACAGGGCTGTGCTAAGATCAGGTTCATTATCCTCCACCTGCAGCCCTGTACTATGTTATAAATACTATATTATAAATACTATAAACATGTACACTGATAGGAAATACATTGTACAGGGGCTGTGCTAAGATCAGGGTCATTATCCTCCCCCTGCAGATCTGTACTATGTTATAAATACTATATTATAAATACTATAAACAGGTACACTGATAGGAAATACATTGTACGGGCGTGCTAAGATCAGGGTCATTATCCTCCCCCTGCAGCTCTGTACTATTATAAATACTATATTATAAATACTATAAACAGGTACACTGATAGGAAATACATTGTACAGGGCTGTGCTAAAGATCAGGTCATTCATTATCCTCCCCCTGCAGCTCTGTAATATAAATACTATATTATAAATACTATAAACAGGTACACTGATAGGAAATACATTGTACAGGGCTGTGCTAAGATCAGGGTCATTATCCTCCCCCTGCAGCTCTGTACTATGTTATAAATACTATATTATATACTATAAACAGGTACACTGATAGGAATACATTGTACAGGGCGTGCTAAGATCAGGTCATTATCCTCCCCTGCAGCTCTGTACTATGTTATAATACTATATTATAAATACTATAACAGGTACACTGATAGGAAATCATTGTACAGGCGTGCTAAGATCAGGTTCATTATCCTCCCCTCGCAGCTCTGTACTATGTTATAAATACTATATTATAAATACTATAAACAGGTACACTGATAGGAAATGCATTGTACAGGGCCGTGCTAAGATCAGGTCATTATCCTCCCCTGCAGCTCTGTACTATGTTATAATACTATTTTATAATTACTATAAACAGGTACACTGATAGGAAATACATTGTACAGGGCGTTGCTAAGATCAGGTCATTATCCTCCCCCTGCAGCTCTGTACTATGTTATAAATACTATATTAATAATTACTATAAACAGGTACACTGATAGGAAATACATTGCAGGGCTGCTAGATGTACATGTGTGTTCATTTATCCTAAAAAAACTCTATCGACTGAAACTACGTGGGTGATATTGTAGTGAGGTGCATTATCCGATGGGTCTTATGTTATACTATGTTATATAACATACTATATAAACAGGCTACACGGTACATCTGATAGGAAATACATCTTTGTAGGGGGGGGTCCTCACATAGCACTTCCAATACATACAACTAATCACCTGCCCTGCCTCGGGCGTCATGTGCTCAGGTCACATAGCATATTAAATTCTTACTGTCGGACATCTTTGGCTACTCGATCCGTCACTCTGATCCTCTCGCTCCTATGCCTTACTATGTTATTACATAATACTACTTGTTTATCTGTAGGCGCTAGCTAGATCAGGGTCATTATCCTCCCCCTGCAGCTCTGTACTATTTATAAATACTATATTATAAATACTATAAACAGTCCACTGATAGGAAATACATTGTACAGGCTGTGCTAGATCAGGGTCTTATTATCCTCCCCCTGCAGCTCTGTACTATGTTATAAATACTATATTATAATACTATAACACGTACACTGATAGGAAATACATTGTACAGGGCTGTGCTAAGATCAGGTCATTATCCTCCCCTGCAGCTCTGTACTATGTTATAAATACTATATTATAAATACTATAACAGTCACTGATAGGAATACATTGTACGGGCTGTGCTAAGATCAGGGTCAACATTATCCTCCCCCTGCAGCTCTGTACTATGTTATAAATACTATATTATAAATACTATAAACAGGTACACTGATAGGAATAACATTGTACAGCTGTGCTAAGATCAGGGCATTCATTTCCTCCCCCTGCAGCTCTGTACTATGTTATAAATACTAATTATAATACTATAAACAGGTACACTGATAGGAAATACATTGTACAGGCTGTGCTAAGATCAGGGTCATTATCCTCCCCTTGCAGCTCTGTACTATGTTAAAATACTATATTATAAATACTATAACAGGTACTGATAGGAAATACATTGTACAGGCTGTGCTAGATCAGGTCTACATTATCCTCCCCCGGCACTCTGTACTATGTTATAAATACTATATTATAAATACTATAACAGGTACACTGATAGGAAATACATTTTACAGGGCTTGTGCTAAGATCAGGGTCATTCATTATCCTCCCCCTGCAGCCTGTACTATGTTATAAATACTATATTATAAATACTATAAACAGGTACATGATAGAAAATACATTGTACAGGGCTATGCTAAGATCAGGGTCATTATCCTCCCCCTGCAGCTCTGTACTATATTATAGATACTATATTATAAATACTATAAACAGGTACACTGATAGGAAAAACATTGTACAGGGCTATGCTAAGATCAGGGTCATTATCCTCCCCCTGCAGCTCTGTACTATGTTATAAATACTATATTTAAATACTATAAACAGGTACACTGATAGAAATACATTGTACAGGGCTGTGCTAAGATCAGGGTCATTACATTATCCACCCCCTGCAGCTCTGTACTATGTTATAAATACTATATTATAAATACTATAAACATTTACACTGATAGGAAATACATTGTACAGGGCTGTGCTAAGATCAGGGTCATTACATTATCCTCCCCCTGCAGCTCTGTACTATGTTATAAATACTATATTATAAATACTATAGATATGTATACTAATAGGAAATACATTGTACAGGGCTGTGCTAAGATCAGGGTCATTACATTATCCTCTCCCTGCAGCTCTGTACTATGTTATTAATACTATATTATAAATACTATATATATGTACACTGATAGGAAATACACTTTACAGGGCTGTGCTAAGATCAGGTTCGTTATCCTCCCCCTGCAGCTCTGTACTATGTTATAAATACTATATTATAAATACTATAAACAGGTACACTGATAGAAAATACATTGTACAGGGCTGTGCTAAGATCAGGGTCATTATCCTCCCCCTGCAGCTCTGTACTATGTTTAATACTATAGTTAAATACTATAAACATGTACACTGATAGGAAATACATTGTAGAGGGCTGTGCTAATATCAGGGTCATTATCCTCCCCCTGCAGCTCTGTACTATGTTATAAATACTATATTATAAATACTATAAACAGGTACACTGATAGGAAATACATTGTACAAGCTGTGCTAAGATCAGGGTCATTATCCTCCCCTGCAGCCCTGTACTATGTTATAAATACTATATTTAAATACTATAAACAGGTACACTGATGAAAATACATTGTACAGGGCGTGCTAAGATCAGGTTCATTATCCTCCCCTGCAGCCTGTACTATGTTATAAATACTATATTATAAATACTATAAACATGTACACTGATAGGAAATACATTGTACAGGGCTGTGCTAAGATCAGGGTCATTACTTATCCTCCCCCTGCAGCTCTGTACTATGTTATAAATACTATATTATAAATACTATAAACAGGTACACTGATAGGAAATACATTGTACAGGGCTGTGCTAAGATCAGGGTCATTATCCTCCCCCTGCAGCTCTGTACTATGTTATAAAATACTATATTATAAATACTATAAAGGTACACTGATAGGAAATACATTGTACAGGGCCGTGCTAAGATCGGGGTCATTATCCTCCCCTGCAGCCCTGTACTATGTTATAAATACTATTATAATATACTATAAACAGGTACACGATAGGAAATACATTGTACAGGGCTGTGCTAAATCAGGGTCATTACATTATCCTCCCCCTGAGCTCTGTACTATGTTATAAATACTATATTACTATAACAGGTACACTGATAGGAAATACATTGTACGGGCTTGCTAAGATCAGGTTCATTATCCCCCCCTGCAGCTCTGTACTATGTTATAAATACTATATTATAATACTATAAACATGTACACTGATAGGAAATACATTGTACAGGGCTGTGCTAAGATCAGGTTCATTATCCTCCCCTGCAGCCTGTACTATGTTTAAATACAATATTATAATATATAACAGGTACACGATAGGAAATACATTGTACAGGGCTGTGCTAAGATCAGGGTCTTACATTATCCTCCCCCTAGCTCTGTACTATGTTATAAATACTATATATAAATACTATAACAGGTACACTGATAGGAAATACATTGTACAGGGCTTGCTAAGATCAGGTTCATTATCCTCCCCCTGCAGCTCTGTACTATGTTATAAATACTATATATAAATACTATAACAGGTACACTGATAGGAAATACATTGTACAGGGCTGTGCTAAGATCAGGTTCATATCCTCCCCTGCAGCCTGTACTATGTTATAAATACTATATTATAAATACTATAAACTACACTGATAGGAAATACATTGTACAGGGCTGTGCTAGATCAGGGTCATTACATTATCCTCCCCCTGCAGCTCTGTACTATGTTAAATACTATATTATAAATACTATAAACAGGTACACTGATAGAAATACATTGTACAGGGCTTGCTAAGATCAGGTTCATTATCCTCCCCTGCAGCTCTGTACTATGTTATAAATACTATATTATAAATACTATAAAGGTACACTGATAGGAAATACATTGTACAGGGCTGTGCTAAGATCAGGGTCATTATCCTCCCCCTGCAGCTCTGTACTATGTTTAAATACTATATTATAATACTATACACTTACACTGATAGGAAATACATTGTACAGGGCTGTGCTAAGATCAGGTTCATTATCCTCCCCTGCAGCTCTGTACTATGTTATAAATACTATATTATAAATACTATAACAGGTACACGATAGGAAAATACTTTGTACAGGGCTGTGCTAAGATCAGGGTCATTACATTATCCTCCCCCTGAGCTCTGTACTATGTTATAAATACTATAAAACAAGGTACACTGATAGGAAATACATTGTACAGGGCTTGCTAAGATCAGGTTCATTATCCTCCCCTGCAGCCCTGTACTATGTTATAATACTATATTATAAATACTATAAACAGTAAACTGATAGGAAATACATTGTACGGGGCTGTGCTAAGATCAGGGTTCATTATCTACCTCCCCTGCAGCCCTGTACTATGTTATAAATACTATATTATAAATACTATAAAACAGGTACACGATAGGAAATACATTGTACAGGGCTGTGCTAAGATCAGGGTCATTAATTACCTCCCCTGAGCTCTGTACTATGTTATAATCTATATTATAAATACTATAAACAGGTACACTGATAGGAAATACATTGTACAGGGCTTGCTAAGATCAGGTTCATTTCCTCCCCCTGCACTCTGTACTATGTTATAAATACTATATTATAAATACTATAAACAGGTACACTGATAGGAAATACATTGTACAGGGCTGTGCTAAGATCAGTTTCATTATCCTCCACCTCAGCCCTGTATATTGTTATAAATACTATATTATAAATACTATAAACAGGTACACTGATAGGAAATACATTGTACAGAGCTGTGCTAAGATCAGAGTCATTACATTATCCTCCCCCTGCAGCTCTGTACTATGTTATAAATACTATATTATAAATACTATAAACAGGTACACTGATAGGAAATACTTGTTCCAGGGCTGTGCTAAGATCAGGTTCATTATCCTCCACCTGCAGCCCTGTACTATGTATAATACTATATTATAAATACTATAAACTGTACACTGATAGGAAATACATTGTCAGGGCTGTGCTAAGATCAGGTTCATTATATCCTCCCCCTGCAGCTCTGTACTATGTTATAAATACTATATTATAAATACTATAAACGTACACTGATAGGAAATACATTGTACAGGGCTGTGCTAAAATCAGGGTCATTATCCTCCCCCTGCAGCTCTGTACTAGTTATAAATACTATATTATAATACTATAAACAGGTACACTGATAGAAATACATTGTACAGGGCTGTGCTAAGATCAGTTTTCATTTCCTCCCCTGCAGCCCTGTACTATGTTTATAAATACTATATTATAAATACTACAAACAGGTACACTGATAGGAAATACATTGTACAGGCTGTGCTAAGATCAGGGTCATTATTCCTCCCCCTGCAGCTCTGTCACTATGTTTAAATACTATAAACCGTACCTGATAGGAAATACATTGTACAGGGCTACTGTAGATCAGGTTCATTATCCTCCCCCTGCAGCTCTGTACTATGTTATAATACTATATTATAAATACTATAAACATGTACACTGATAGGAAATACATTGTACAGGGCGGTGCTAAGATCATTCATTATCCTCCCCTGCAGCCCTGTACTATGTTATAAATACTATATTAATAAATACTATAAACAGTACACAGATAGGAATACATTGTACAGGGCTGTGCTAAGATCAGGGTCATTCATTATCCTCCCCCTGAGCTCTGTACTATGTATAAATACTATATATAAATACTATAAACAGGTACACTGATAGGAAATACATTGTACAGGGCTTGCTAAGATCAGGTTCATTATCCTCCCCCTGCAGCTCTGTACTATGTTATAAATACTATATTATAAATACTATAAACAGGTACACTGATAGGAAATACTTGTACAGGGCTGTGCTAAGATCAGGTTCATTACCCCACCTGCACCCTGTACTATGTTATAAATACTATATAAATACTATAACCAGTTACACTGATAGGAAATACATTGTACAGGGCTGGCTAAGATCAGGGTCATTACATTATCCTCCCCTGCGCTCTGTACTATGTTATAAATACTATATTATAAATACTATAAACAGTTACACTGATAGGAAATACATTGTACAGGGCTTGCTAAGATCAGGGTCATTATCCTCCCCTGCAGCTCTGTACTATGTTATAAATACTATATTATAAATACTATAAAGGTACCCTGATAGGAAATACATTGTACAGGGCTGTGCTAAGATCAGGTCTTATCCTCCCCCTGCAGCTCTGTACTATGTTATAAATACTATATTATAAATACTATAAACGGTACACTGATAGGAATAACATTGTACAGGGCTGTGCTAAGATCAGGTTCATTATCCTCCCCTGCAGCCCTGTACTAGTTATAAATACTATATTATAATACTATAAACAGGTACACGATAGGAAATACTTTGTACAGGGCTGTGCTAAGATCAGGGTCATTACATATCCTCCCCTGTAGCTCTGTACTATGTTTATAATACTATACAACAGGTACACTGATAGAAATACATTGTACGGGCTATGCTAAGATCAGGTTCATATCCTCCCCCTGCAGCCCTGCTATGTTATTAAATACTATATTATAATACTATAAACAGGTACACTGATAGGAAATACTTGTACAGGGCTGTGCTAAGATCAGTTCATTATCCTCCCCGCAGCCCTGTACTATGTTATAATACTATATTATAAATACTATAAACGGTACACAATAGGAAAATACATTGTACAGGGCTGTGCTAAGATCAGGGTCATTACATTATCCTCCCCCTGAGCTCTGTACATTTTATAAATACTATATTATAAATACTATAAACAGGTACACTGATAGGAAATACATTGTACAGGGCTTGCTAAGATCAGGTTCATTATCCTCCCCCTGCACTCTGTACTATGTTATAAATACTATATTATAAATACTATAAACAGGTACACTGATAGGAAATACATTGTACAGGGCTGTGCTAGATCAGGTTCATTATCCTCCCCTGCAGCCTGTACTATGTTATAAATACTATATATAAATACATAAACAGGTACACTGATAGGAAATACATTGTACAGGGCTGTGCTAAGATCAGGGTCATTATTATCCTCCCCCTCAGCTCTGTACTATGTTATAAATACTATATATAAATACTATAACAGGTACACTGATAGGAAATACATTGTACAGGGCTGCTAAGATCAGGTTCATTATCCTCCCCGAGCCCTGTACTATGTTATAAATACTATATTATAAATACTATAAACAGGTCACTGATAGGAAATACATTGTACAGGCTGTGCTAAGATCAGGTCTATTATCCTCCCCCTGCAGCTCTGTACTATGTTTAAATACTATATTATAAATACTTAACAAGGTACACTGATAGGAAATACATTGTACAGGGCTGTGCTAAGATCAGGTCATTATCCTCCCCTGCAGCTCTGTACTATGTTTAATACTATATTATAAATACTATAACCAGGTACACTGATAGGAAATACATTGTACGGGCTTAAGATCAGGGTCATTATCCTCCCCCTGCGCTCTGTACTATGTTATAAATACTATATTATAATACTATAACAGGTACACTGATAGGAAATACATTGTACAGGGCTTGCTAAGATCAGGGTCATTATCCTCCCCCTGCAGCTCTGTACATATTATAATACTATATTATAAACTACTAAAACAGGTACACTGATAGGAAAACATTTCAGTGTGCTAAGATCAGGGTCATTACTCCTCCCCCCTGCAGCTCTGTACTATGTTATAAATACTATATTATAAATACTATAAACATGTACACTGATAGGAAATACATAGTACAGGGCTGTGCTAAGATCAGGGTCATTACTACCTCCCCCTGCACTCTGTACTATGTTTAAATACTATATTATAAATACTATAAAGTACACTGATAGGAAATACATTGTACAGGGCTGTGCTAAGATCAGGGTCATCATTATCCTCCCCTGTCAGCTCTGTACTATGTTTAAATACTATATTATAAATACTATAAACATGTACACTGATAGGAAATACATTGTACAGGGCTGTGCTAAGATCAGGGTCTACATTATCCTCCCCCTGCAGCTCTGTACTATGTTATAATAACTATATTATAAATACTATAAACACTACATAGGAAATACATTGTACAGGGCTGTGCTAAGATCAGGGTCATTACATTATCCTCCCCTGCAGCTCTGTACTATGTATTAAATACTATTATAAATACTATAAAGTACACTGATAGGAAATACATTGTACAGGCTGTGCTAAGATCAGGTCTTATCCTCCCCCTGCAGCTCTGTACTATGTTATAAATACTATATTATAAATACTATAAACAGGTACACTGATAGAAAATACATTGTACAGGGCTGTGCTAAGATCAGGGTCATTATCCTCCCCCTGCAGCTCTGTACTATGTTATAATACTATATTATAATACTATAAACAGTACACTGATAGGAAATACATTGTACAGGGCTGGCTAAATCAGGGTCATTATCCTCCCCCTGCAGCTCTGTACTATGTTATAAATACTATATTATAAATACTATAAAACGGTACACTGATAGAAATATTTGTACAGGGCTGTGCTAAGATCAGGTCATTATTATCCTCCCCCTGCAGCTCTGTACTATGTTATAAATACTATTTATAAATACTATAAACAGGTACACTGATAGGAAATACATTGTACAGGGCTGTGCTAAGATCAGGTCATTACCCCCCCCGGCAGCTCTGTACTAGTTATAAATACTATATTATAAATACTATAAACAGGTACACTGATAGGAAATACATTGTACAGGGCTGCGTAAGATCAGGGTTACATTATCCTCCCCTGCAGCTCTGTACTATGTTATAAATACTATATTATAAATACATAAACATTACACTGATAGGAAATACATTGTACAGGGCTGTGCTAAGATCAGGGTCATTACTTATCCTCCCCCTGCAGCTCTGTCTATGTTATAAATACTATATTATAAATACTATAAACAGGTACACTGATAGGAAATACATTGTACAGGGCTGTGCTAAGATCAGGGTCATTACATTTCCTCCCCCGAAGCTCTGTACTATGTTATAAATACTATATTATAATAAATATAACAGGTACACTGATGGAAATACATTGTACAGGGCTGTGCTAAGATCAGGTCATTACATTATCCTCCCCTGAGCTCTGTACTATGTTATAAATACTATATTATAAATACTATAAACGGTACACTGATAGGAAATACATTGTACAGGCTGTGCTAAATCAGGTTCATTATCCTCCCCCTGCAGCTCTGTACTATGTTTAAATACTATATTTAAAATACTTAAACGTACACTGATAGGATACATGTACAGGGCTTGCTAAGATCAGGGTCATTACCTCCCCCCTGCAGCTCTGTACTATGTTATAATACTATATTATAATACTATAAACAGGTACACTGATAGGAAATACATTGTACAGGCTGTGCTAAGATCAGGTTCATTATCCTCCCCCTGCAGCTCTGTACTATGTTTATAATACTATATTATAAATACTATAACAGGTACACTGATAGGAAATACATTGTACAGGGCTTGCTAAGATCAGGGTCATTATCCTCCCCTGCAGCTCTGTACTATGTTTAAAATACTATATTATAAATACTATAAACAGGTACACTGATAGGAATATATTTTACAGGGCTGTGCTAAGATCGGGTCTTACTTATCCTCCCCTGCAGCTCTGTACTATGTTATAAATACTAATTATAAATACTATAAGTACACTGATAGGAAATACATTGTACAGGGCTGTCTAAGATCAGGTCATTACATTATCCTCCCCCTGCAGCTCTGTACTATGTTATAAATACTATATTATAAATACTTAAACAGAGTACACTGATAGGAATACATTGTGCAGGCTGTGCTAAGATCAGGGTCATTATCCCCCCCCCCCCAGCTCTGTACTATGTTATAAATACTATATTATAAATACTATAGATATGCACACTGATAGGAAATATATTGTACAGGGCTGTGCTAAGATCAGGGTCATACATTATCCTCCCCCTGCAGCTCTGTACTTGTTATAAATACTATATATAAATACTATAAAGGTAACTGATAGGAAATACATTGTACAGGGCTGGTGCTAAGATCAGGGTCATTATCCTCCCCCTGCAGCTCTGTACTATGTATAAATACTATATTATAAATACATAAACAGGTACACTGATAGGAAATACATTGTACAGGCTGTGCTAAGATCAGGGTCATTACATTATCCCCCCCTGCAGCTCTGTACTAGTTTATAAATACTATATTAAATAAATACTATAAACAGGTACACTGATAGGAAATACATTGTACAGGGCTGTGCTAAGATCAGGTCATCATATCCTCCCCCTGCAGCTCTGTACTATGTTATAAATACTATATATAAATACTATAAACAGTACACTGATAGGAAATACATTGTACAGGGCTGTCTAAGATCAGGGTCTACTTATCCTCCCCTGCAGCTCTGTATATGTTTATAATACTATATTATAAATACTATAAAGTTACACTGATAGGAAATACATTGTACAGGGCTGCTAAGATCAGGTCATTACATTATCCTCCCCCTGCAGCTCTGACTATGTTATATTCTATTATAAATACTATAAACAGGTACACTGATAGGAAATACATTGTACGAGGCTGTGCTAAGATCAGGGTCATTATCCCTCCCCTGCAGCTTGTACTATGTTATAAATACTATATTATAAATACTATAAACAGTACACTTGATGGAAATACATTGTACAGGGCTGTGCTAAGATCAGGGTCATTACATTATCCCCCCCTGCAGCTCTGTACTATGTTATAAATACTATTTATAATTATAAACATGTACACTGATAGGAATATTGTACAGGCTGCTAAGATCAGGGTCATTACTTATCCTCCCCCTGCAGCTTTGTACTATGTTATAATACTATATTATAAATACTATAAACAGTACACTGATAGGAAATACATTGACAGGGCGGCTAAGATCGGGTCATTACATTATCCTCCCCCTGCAGTCTGTACTATGTTATAAATACTATATTATAAATACATAAACGGTACACTGATAGGAAATACATTGTAAGGGCTGTGCTAAGATCAGGGTCATTATCCTCCCCCCTGCAGCTCTGTACTATGTTACAAATACTATATTATAAATACTATAAACATGTACACTGATAGGAAATACATTGTACAGGGCTGTGCTAAGATCGGGGTCATTACATTATCCTCCCCCGGCAACTCTGTACTATGTTAAAAACACTATATTATAAATACTATAAACATGTACACTGATAGGAAATACATCGTACAGGGCTGTGCTAAGATCAGGGTCATTACATTATCCTCCCCCTGCAACTCTGTACTATGTTATAAATACTATATTATAAATACTATAAACATGTACACTGATAGGAAATACATTGTACAGGGCTGTGCTAAGATCGGGATCATTACATTATCCTCCCCTGCAACTCTGTACTATGTTATAAATACTATATTATAAATACTATAAACAGGTACACTGATAGAAAATACATTGTACAGGGCAATGCTAAGATCGGGGTCATTATCCTCCCCCTGCAGCTCTGTACTATGTTATAAATACTATATTATAAATACTATAAACAGGTACACTGATAGGAAATACATTGTACAGGGCTGTGCTAAGATCAGGTTCATTATCCTCCCCCTGCAGCTCTGTACTATTTTATAAATACTATATTATAAATACTATAAACAGGTACACTGATAGGAAATACATTATACAGGGCTGTGCTAAGATCAAGGTCATTATTCTCCCCCTGCAGCTCTGTACTATGTAGTTTCTATACAAATAGCATAAACAAAAACACACTCTTCCTATCCTCCAATATTCCTCTTTAATAAGGTACACTTTCCACTAACTGTATATTGCTGCAGCTGATCTTTAGTTGCACTTTAATATGGATGTACAACAGCCAATTTTCTATATATTGTGTGTTGTATTGAAGGTTTGACGAAGCCTTCTGGGAAATTGTACTCCACCCAGAGTTAGGTCATGTGCTCGTTTGAGCAAAGTACTTTAAACTAGAGAGTCAGCTTCCAGCATCCAGGCCACACAGGAGAAGCTGTCAGCTCATGTAGTCAAAAAGGCAAGTACCAGTAGATTAGGACCCAGTTATATAAAGTACCAGTAGGTTAGGACCCAGTTAAATAAAGTACCAGTAGGTTAGGACCCAGTTATATAAAGTACCAGTAGGTTGCACACCAGTGTTATAATAAAGAACCATGAGGTTTCGGACCCAGTTAAATAAAGTACAGTAGGATAGGACCCAGTTATAAAAGTACAGTAGGTTAGGACCCAGTTATATAAAGTACCAGTAGGTTAGACCCAGTTAATAAAGTACCAGTAGGTTAGGACCCCAGTTAATAAAGTACCAGTAGGTTAGTACCCAGTTAATAAAGTACCATAGGTTTAGGACCCAGTTTATATAAGTACCAGTAAGGTTAGGACCCAGTTAAAATAAAGTACCAGTAGGTTAGGACCCGTTATATAAAGTACAGTAGGTTAGGACCCAGTTATATAAAGTACCCAGTAGGTTGAGACCCAGTTTATATAAAGTACCAGTAGGTTAGGAACCAGTTTATTAAAGTACCAGTAGTTAGGACCCAGTTTATATAAAGTACCAGTAGGTTTAGGACCCAGTTATATAAAGTACCAGTAGGTTAGGACCCCAGTTATATAAGTACCCAGTAAGGTTAGGACCCAGTTTATAAAGTACCAGTAGTTAGGACCCATTTTATATAAAGTACCAGTAGGATAGAGACCCAGTTTATATAAGTACCAGTAGGATAGGACCCATTATATAAGTAAACCAGTGGATAGGAACCCAGTGTATAAGTCCAGTAGTTCGGACCCAGTTATATAAAGTACCAGTAGGTTAGGACCCAGTTATATAAAGTACCAGTAGGATAGGACCCAGTTATATAAGTACAGTAGGTTAGGACCCCAGTTTATAAAAAAGTACCAGTAGGTTAGGACCCAGTTATATAAAGTACCATAGGTTGGACCCCTTAATAAGTAACCAGTAGGTTAGGACCCAGTTAAATAAAGTACCAGTAGGTTAGGACCCAGTTAATAAATACAGTAGGTTAGGACCCGAGTAAATAAGTCCAGTAGGTTAGGATCCAGTATAATAAAGTACCAGTAGGTTAGGACCAGTTATATAAAGTACCCAGTAGGTTAGGACCCAGTTATATAAAGTCCAGTAGATATCTGTTGTATTCATTTAGAATCAACTGGACTTGAAATGTAGTTCTTGAAGACGTTTCGCTAGTCATCCGACTGGCTTTCCTCAATTCAGAATGACTTGTACAAGAATCTGTGGCAATTATGTACCCTGGAAAATCCCAATTAGCATATCCAGCCAAGTGTTAAGGGTGTGATTAGATAGTGGCTAAGAGTGTTATAGGAACGCCCAGAGTAAGGTGTCAAAACAGCATTGTACATGGCGACAGATGGGTGTCGAACCCCCCCACCTCTATTTAGGGCTTGGTTTTCCTTTATTTTCACATAAATGGCCTCCTTAACACCTCTCTTGAACCAGTCACGTTCCTTCTGCCAGTATGTTAACATACACATCTTCAAAGGTATGTCCTTTATCCTTAAGATGCAGATACACGGCTGAGTCCTGACCCGAGGAATTGGCTCTCTGTGCTGGGCCATACGTTGATGCATTGCTGTTTGGTCTCTCCCACATACAAATCAGAGCATTCTTCACTGCACTGCACTGCATATATGATGTCGCTTTTCTTGTGTTTTGGTATTGGGTCTTTCGGATGTACCAATTGCTGCCTTAGTGTGTTGTTTCGGTTTAAAGCAGAGGGATACGATGTTTTTTGAAAATTCTTCTTAATTTCTCGAGACCCCTGCTACATATGGGATGACCATGTTCTTTCCTCTGTTCCTTGCTTTTTTTTCCCTTCACTGTTGGTACTGCGTGTTCTTTTCTTTCTTTCTTCTACTTCTTTTGACAAAGGCCCAGTCTGGATATCCACAAGTTTTAAGGGCTCCTCTGAGATGTTTTCTATTATTTAGCCTTCGCCTCTGTGCTAGTGGGGGGATGTTCTCGGCTCTGTGTTGCAGGGTTCTGATGACCCCCAGCTTGTGATCTAAAAGGGTGTGGGAGTCAACACCTCTTAGCACTATCTAATCACACCACCTTAACCACTTGGCTGTGATATGCTAATTGGGATTTTTCCAGGGTACATAATTGCCACAGATTCTTGTACAAGTCATTCTGAATTGAAAAGCCAGTCCGGATGACTAGCGAAACGTCTTCAAGAACTACATTTCAAGTCCCAGTTGATCTAATTGAATACAACAGATAACCATGACCTGGATGAATGAAGAACCTTCACAAGCAAAGTACCATATAGGTTAGGAACCAGTTATATAAAGTCATAGGGTTTATACCCAGTGATATAAAGTACCAGTAGGTTAGGAGACCCAGTTAAATAAAGTACCAGTAGGTTAGGACCCAGTTAAAATATAAGTACCAGTAGGTTAGGGACCCAGTAATAAAGGACCATTAGGTTAGGACCCAGTTATAAAAGTACCAGTAGGATAGGACCCAGTTATAAAGTACAAGTAGGATTAGACCCAGTTATATAAAGGTACCAGTAGGATAGGACCCATTTTATAAGTACCAGTAGGTTCGGACCCAGTTTATAAAGTACCATAGGTTAGGACCCCGTTATATAAAGTACCAGTAGGTTAGGACCCAGTTTATATAAAGTACCAGTAGGTTAGGACCCAGTTATATAAAGTAACAGTAGGTAGGACCCAGTTATATAAGTAACCCAGTAGTTTAGGGACCCAGTTATATAAAGTACCATAGGTAGGACCCAGTATATAAGTCCATAGGTTAGGACCAGTTATATAAAGTACCAGTAGGTTAGGACCAGTTATAAAGTACCAGTAGTTTAGACCCATTATATAAAGTACCATTAGGATAAACCCAGTTATATAAAGTACCAGTAGGTTAGACCCAGTTTAAGTACCAGTAGGTAGGACCCAGTTTATATAAGTACCAGTAGGTTAGGACCCGTTATATAAAGTACCATTAGGTTAGGACCAGTTATAAAGTACCAGTAGGTTAACCCGTTATTAAAGATAACCAGTAGGATAGACCCAGTTTATAAAGTACCAGTAGGTTAGGACCCAGTTATATAAAGTACCGTAGGTTAGGACCCTTATATAAGTACCAGTAGGTTAGGACCCAGTTTATAAAGTACCAGTAGGTTAGGACCCAGTTATATAAGTACCATTAGGTTAGGACCCAGTTATATAAAGTACCAGTAGATAGGATCCAGTATATAAAGTACCAGTAGGTTAGGACCCAGTTATATAAAGTACCAGTAGGTTAGGACCCATTTATATAAAGTACCAGTAGTAGTAGACCCGTTATTATAAATACCAGTAGGTTAGGACCCAGTTATATAAAGTACCAGTAGGTTAGTAGGACCCAGTTATATAAGTACCAGTAGGTTAGGACCCAGTTAATAAGTACCAGTAGGTTAGGACCCAGTTTATATAAAGTCCCAGTAGGTTAGGACCCAGTTATATAAAGTACCAGTAGGTTAGGACCCAGTTTATATAAAGTAACCAGGGTAGGACCCAGTTATATAAAGTACCAGTAGGTTAGGACCCAGTTATATAAAGTACCAGTGGTTAGGACCCAGTTATATAAAGTACCAGTAGGTTAGGACCCAGTTATATAAAGTACCAGTAGGTTAGGACCCAGTTATAATAAAGTACCAGTAGGTTAGGACCAGTTATATAAGTACCAGTAGTTAGGACACAGTTTATATAAAGTACCAGTAGGTTAGGACCAGTTATAATAAAGTCCAGTAGGTTTAGGACCCAGTTTATATAAAGTACCAGTAGGTTAGGACCCAGTTATATAAAGTACCAGTATTTAGGACCAGTTATATAAGTACCAGTAGGTTGGACCAGTTTATAAAGTACCAGTAGGTAAGGACCCAGATATATAAAGTACCAGTAGGTTAGACCCAGTTATATAAAGTACCAGTAGGTTAGGACCCAGTTATATAAGTACCAGTAGGTTAGGACCCGTTATATAAAGTACCAGTAGGTAGGATCCAGTATAAGTACCAGTAGGTTAGGACCCCAGTTATATAAAGTACCAGTAGGTTAGGACCCAGTTATATAAAGTACCAGTAGTTTAACCCAGTTATATAAAGTACCAGTAGTTAGGACCCAGTTATATAAAGTACCAGTAGGTTAGGACCCGGTTATATAAAGTACCAGTAGGTTAGGACCCGTTAATAAAGTACCAGTAGGTTAGGACCCGTTTATATAAGTACCAGTAGGTTAGACCCGGTTATATAAAGTACCAGTAGGTTAGAACCGGTTATATAAAGTCCAGTAGTTGGACCCGTTATATAAAGTACCAGTAGGTTAGGACCCGTTATATAAAGTACCAGTATTAGGAACCCGTATATAAGTACCAGTAGGTTTAGGACCCGTTATATAGTACCAGTAGGTTAGGACCCGTTATATAAAGTACCAGTAGGTTGGACCCGTTATATAAAGTACCAGTAGGTTAGGACCCGTGTATTAAGTACCAGTGTTAGGAACCCGTTATATAGTACCAGTAGGTTAGGACCCGTTATATAAAGTACCAGTAGGTTAGACCCAGTTTATATAAGTACCAGTAGGTTAGGCCCAGTTTATAAAGTACCAGTAGGTTAGACCCAGTTATTAAAAGTACCAGTAGGTTAGGACCCGGTTAATAAGTACCAGTAGGTTAGGACCCGTTATATAAAGTACCAGTAGGTAGGACCCGGTTATATAAAGTCCAGTATGTGGACCCAGTTTATAAAGTCCGAGTAGGTTAGGACCCGTTATATAAAGTACCAGTAGGTTAGGACCCGGTTATATAAAGTACCAGTAGGTTAGGACCCGGTTATATAAAGTACCAGTAGGTTAGGACCCGGTTATATAAAGTACCAGTAGGTTAGGACCCGGTTTAATAAAGTACCAGTAGGTTCGGACCCGGTTATAATAAAGTCCCAGTAGGTTAGGACCCGGTTATATAAAGTACCAGTAGGTAGACCCGTTATATAAGTACCATAGGTTAGGACCCCGTTATATAAAGTACCAGTAGGTTAGGACCCGGTATATATAAAAGTACCAGTAGGTTAGGACCCAGTTAATATAAGTACCAGTAGGTTAGGACCCGGTTATATAAGTACCAGTAGTTAGGACCCAGTTATATAAATACCAGTAGGTTAGGACCCAGTTATATAAAGTACCAGTAGGTTAGGACCCGGTTATATAAAATCCAGTAGGTAGGACCCGGTTATAAAAGTACCGTAGGTAGGACCCAGGTATATATAAAGTACCAGTAGGTTAGGACCCAGTTATATAAAGTACCAGTAGGATAGGACCCAGTTATATAAAGTACCAGTAGGATAGGACCCAGTTATATAAAGTACCAGTAGGTTAGGACCCAGTTATTAAAGTACCAGTAGTTAGGAACCCGTTTATAAAGTACCAGTAGTTAGGACCCGGTTATATAAAGTACCAGTAGGTTAGGACCGGTTATATAAGTACCAGTAGGTTAGGACCCGGTTATATAAAGTACCAGTAGTTAGGACCCGTTTATATAAGTACCGTAGGTTAGACCCAGTTATATAAAGTACCAGTAGGTTAGGACCCAGTTTATATAAAGAACCAGTAGATAGGACCCAGTTATATAATACCAGTAGGTTAACCCAGTTATATAAAGTACCAGTAGGTATAGGACCCAGTTATATAAAGTACCAGTATGATAGGACCCGGTTATATAAAATACCAGTAGGTTAGGACCGTTATATAAAGTACCAGTAGTTAGGACCCGTTATATAAAGTACCAGTATGATAGGACCCGTTTATAAAGTACCAGTAGGATAGGACCCGTTATAAAAGTACCAGTAGGTTAGGACCCAGTTATATAAAGTACCAGTAGGATAGAACCCATTTATATAAAGTACCAGTAGGTTAGGACCCAGTTATATAAAAGTACCCAGTAGGTTAGGACCCAGTTATATAAAGTACCAGTAGGATGGACCCGTTATAGTATATAAAGTACCAGTAGGTTAGGACCCGGTTATAATAAATACCAGTAGTAGGACCCAGTTATATAAAGTACCAGTAGGATGGACCCAGTTATATAAAGTACCAGTTTGGTTGTAGGACCCGTTATATAAATACCAGTAGGATAGGACCCAGTTTATAAAGTACCAGTAGGAGTAGGACCCTTTTATATAAAGTACCAGTAGGTTAGGACCCAGTTTATAAAGTACCAGTAGGATAGGACCCAGTTATATAAAGTACCAGTAGGTAGGACCCAGTTATATAAAAGTACCAGTAGGTTAGGACCCAGTTATATAAGTCCAGTAGGATATGACCCAGTTATATATACCAGTAGGTTAGGACCCAGTTATATATAAAGTACAGTAGGTTAGGACCCAGTTATATAAAGTACCAGTAGGATAGGACCCAGTTATATAAAGACCAGTGGTTAGGAGACCCGTTATATAAAGTACCAGTAGGTTAGGACCCAGTTATATAAAGTACCAGTAGGATAGGACCCGTTATATAGTACCAGTAGTAGGACCCAGTTTTATAAAGTACCAGTAGGTAGGACCCATTTATATAAAGAACCAGTAGGTTTAGGACCCAGTTATATAAAGTACCAGTAGGTTAGGACCCGTTATATAAGAGTACTATTAGGACCCGTTATATAAGTACCAGTAGGTAGGACCCAGTTTATATAAAGTACCATAGGTTAGGACCCAGTTATATAAAGTACCAGTGTAGGACCCATTATATAATACCGTGGAAGGACCCATTTATATAAAGTATCAGTAGGTTAGGACCCGTTTATAAAATACCAGTAGGTAGGACCCAGTTATATAAAGTACCAGTAGGATAGGACCCGGTTTTATAAAGTACCAGTAGGTTAGGACCCGGTTATATAAGTACCAGTAGGTTAGGACCCGTTTATATAAAGTACCAGTAGGTTTAGGACCCAGTTTATAAATACCAGTAGGAGGACCCGTTATATAAAGTACCAGTAGGTTAGGACCCCAGTTATATAAAGTACCAGTAGGATAGGACCCAGTTATATTAAAGTACCAGTAGGTAGGACCCAGTTATATAAAGTACCAGTAGGATAGGACCCAGTTATATAAAAGTACCAGTAGGTTAGGACCCAGTTTATAAAGTACCAGTAGGATAGGACCCAGTTATATAAAGTACCAGTAGGTTAGGACCCAGTTTATATAAAGTACCATAGTAGTTAGGACCCATTTATATAAGTACCAGTAGGTTAGGACCCATGTAATAAGTCCCAGTAGTAGGACCAGTTATATAAAGTACCATTAGGTTAGGACCCAGTTATAAAGTACCAGTAGGTTAGGACCCAGTTAATATAAGTACCAGTAGGTTAACCCAGTTTTATTAAAGTACCAGTAGGTTAGGACCCATTTATATAAAGTCCAGTAGGTTAGGACCCAGTTAATTAAAGTACCAGTAGGATAGGACCAGTTATATAAAGTACCAGTAGGTTAGGACCCAGTTTAAAAGTACCAGTAGGTTAGGACCCGTTATATAAAGTACCAGTAGGTTAGACCCAGTTTATAAAATACCAGTAGTTTAGGACCCAGTTATATAAAGTACCAGTAGGTTAGGACCCAGTTATAAAGTACCAGTAGGTTAGGACCCAGTTTATAAAGTACCAGTAGGTTAGGACCCAGTTATATAAAGTACCGTAGGTTAGGACCCGTTATATAAAGTACCAGTAGGATTAGGACCCGTTATATAAAGTACCAGTAGGTATTAGGAACCCAGTTATATAAAGTACCAGTAGGTTAGGAAGTAAGGAACAAAATAGGAACCAAACAGTTTAGTATATAAGTTAGTGTAAGCGTTGTTAGTTAAGTGTTATATGAGTTTGCGTAGGTTACGTGTTGTCTGTAGTGTATAAGATATATATGACCCAGTTTATATAAAGTTACCAGTAGGTTAGGACCCAGTTATATAAGTACCAGTAGGTTAGGACCCAGTATATAAAGTTACCATTAGTTCGGACCCAGTTATATAAAGTACCAGTAGGTTGGACCCAGTTATATAAAGTACCAGTGGTTAGGACCCATTTATATAAGTACCAGTAGGTTAGGACCCAGTTATATAAAGTACAGTAGGTTAGGACCCAGTTATATAAAGTACCAGTAGTTTAGGACCAGTTTATAAAGTACCAGTAGTTGGACCCAGTTATATAAGTACCAGTAGGTTAGGACCCAGTTTATAAAGTACCATAGTTAGGACCCAGTTATATAAAGTACCAGTAGGTTAGGACCCAGTTATAAAGTACCAGTAGGTTAGGACCCAGTTATATAAAGTACCAGTAGGATAGGACCCGGTTATATAAAGTACCAGTAGGTTCGGACCCAGTTATATAAAGTACCAGTAGGTTAGGACCCAGTTATATAAAGTAACCTTGACGTGGTGACTGGGCTTAAAATAATTTGGCCAACTTATTGCTTTTATTTATCCAGGGTTTAGCAGACAGTTTGTAGTAGAACCTTATGGAGGTAGCCAATATGCAATTATGGAGGTCCCTGACCCCTTGTTATATGGAGGTCCCTGACCCCTTGTTATATGGAGGTCCCTGCCCCCTTGCTGTTATTTGGAAGTCCCTGACCCCCTGTTATATGGAGGTCCCTGACCCCTTGCTGTTATTTGGAAGTCCCCGACCCCCTGTTATATGGAGGTCCCTGCCCCCTTGCTGTTATATGGAGGTCCCTGACCCCTTGTTATATGGAGGTCCCTGACCCCTTGCTGTTATATGGAGGTCCCTGACCGCTTGCTGTTATATGGAGGTCCCTGACCCTTGCTGTTATATGGAGGTCCCTGACCCCTTGC
Source organism: Hymenochirus boettgeri (assembly GCA_019447015.1). Taxonomy (NCBI): domain Eukaryota; kingdom Metazoa; phylum Chordata; class Amphibia; order Anura; family Pipidae; genus Hymenochirus; species Hymenochirus boettgeri. Next base: position 21,371 of record JAACNH010001095.1, on the reverse strand, counting down.
TGTTATATGGAGGTCCCTGACCCCTTGCTGTTATATGGAGGTCCCTGACACCTTGATCTTATATGGAGGTTCCTGACCCCTTGTTGTTATATGGAGGTCCCTGACCCCTTGCTGTATTGGAGTCCCTGACCCCTTGCTGTTATATGGAGTCCCTGACCCCTTGCTGTTAATGGAGTCCCTGACCCTTGCTGTTATATGGAGGTTCCTGACCCCTTGCTGTTATATGGAGGTCCCTGACCCCTTGCTGTTATATGGAGGTCCCTGACCCCTTGCTGTTATTTTGGAAGTCCCTGACCCCTTGTTATATGGAGGTCCCTGACCCCTTGCTGTTATATGGAGGTCACTGACCCCTTGCTGTTATATGGAGGTCAATGACCCCTTGTTGTTATATGGAGGTTCCTGACCCCTTGCTGTTATATGGAGGTCCCTGACCCCTTGGGTTTTGAAACTAACAAGTCATTTCTACTGAGCAATCCAGCTCTTGAGCGATTTACTTTTAAAGGGATTTTCTGTTTTAAAGGGTTTTGTCTGTTTTTAAGGGGGTGTCAAGAAACAAAAGCATTTAGAACAAGAAAGGGTTTAAGAACAAGACTGCTGTTTCTCTTGTGTGTATTGCTGTTGGTGTGTATTGCTGTTGCTGTGTATTACTGTTGCTGTGTATTGCTGTTTAGTATGGACAGTTTTGTTGGGGCCGCGCAATGTGCATCCTGCCACATGTATGGGATCTTGGAGCAGCCGCCCCAGGGGACCTATGTATGTGTCAGATGTGAGTGGGTTGCCCATTTGGAATCTGAGGTCCAGAATGTAAAGGGGAAACTTGCAGCATTGCAGGGCTTGGCAAACCCGGGGGAAATGCAGGTAGTGGCAGGGGTCAGTAAACTCGAGGGTGTAAATGGGGCAGATAAGGTGGTAAAGGAAGATTTGTAAGGGTCACCAGGGGAAGTAGGGGACGGAAGGGTAGGGATGCTTCTTCCCAGCTGGTCGATCCCAACAGATTTGCCATTTTGGGTGAAGATGTGGAGGACGATGGCTCGGAAGCAGAATGTATGTAGCGGGCCTTTCCCTTGAGCACCCAGGGGACTGCCATCTCCAATACAAGGGAGGGAGAACTGGGGGCTAGGAAGGATAGGCAGGTGGTAGTAGTAGGGGACTCCATTATTAGAAGGGTAGATAGGGTAATCTGTCACCAAGACCCTACATGGCAGACAGTGTGTTCCCTGCCTGGTGCTAGGGTTGAACATGTGGTGGATCGTGTAGACAGATTATTGGGTGGGGCTGGGAGTGACCCGGCGGTCTTGGTTCACATTGGTGCCAATGACAAAGTTAGAGGGGGAGGTGAGGTCCTTAAAAATGATTTCCGAGAATTAGGGGCCAAGTTAAAAGCAAGGACCTCCAGGGTAGAGATTTCAGAAATACTACCGCAGCCACGTGCTATGCTAGGGAGACAACGGGAGCTTAGGAGTATAAATGTGTGGATAAGAGGGTGGTGTAAGGAGATGGAGTGTGGGTTTTTAGAGAACTGGGCTGATTTTTCTGTTGGCTACAGGCTCTTTAGTAGAGACGGATTCACCTCAATGGTGATGGTGCAGCTGTTTTGGGGGAGAGGAACTGGGGAACTAGAACTAATAGCTTTAAAGGAAAGGTATGATGTCATCGATATAGCAGAATCATGGCTATATGATTCACACGACTGGACAGTAAATATTGAAGGATATTCCTTATTTAGACATGACAGAGTTAATAAGAAAGGAGAGGGAGTATGTATGTATGTTAAACAGGAATTAAAGCCAAATATAAAAGATGGAATAGATGGGGGAGCAAACGATACGGCAGAAACATTATGGGTGGAACTGTGTACAGGAAGCAAGAAGGTGGGTAAATTAATTGTTGGAGTATGTTATAAGCCGCCAAATGCCGGGGAAGAGGTGGAAATGAATCTCCATATGCAGTTGGCGAAGGCTGCTGGTATGGGGCATGTTCTGGTTATGGAGGATTTTAACTACCCTGACATAGATTGGAGTAAGGGAACTGCCAGCACCTCAAAAGGTATAAAGTTCTTAAATTTCCTATATGAGCATTTTCTATCACAGATGGTAGAAGTTCCTACTAGACAGAATGCGTTGGACGTGATTGGAAGGCTTTTCACTTTAATACATAAAATTGTAACTAAAACCCCCATGTTTTTACTGTTTGCACTTGCATAGATAGATATTATGATATATGGGGCCCAGGAATGTGCATTGATCATCTCTTTTCTGGTTTGTTCTAATGTTTTGGTCAGATCAGTAGCACTTCCACTATATGTTATAATAATGATGCCATAGGAGTAATCCCACAGACCCCCTTTTTTGTTTTTATAAAAGGGGCATTGAGAACAAGGTCTCTGTATTTGCTGATGACACTAAACTATGCAGAGCTTTGGAAACTTCCAATGATGTGCAAGTGCTGCAAGCAGACCTAGATAGATTATCACAATGGGCAGCAGAATGGCAGATGGGATTCAATGGTGATAAATGTAAGGTGATGCATTTGGGATTTAATAATCCCTGTGCCCCCTACACCATAAATAACTCTGTGTTAAGTGCATCTGTAATGGAAAAAGATTTGGGGGTTCTGGTAGATAACAGACTTAGCTGTAGCAAACAATGCCAGGTAGCAACAGCTAGAGCTAGCAAGATATTGTCTTGTATAAAGAGGGGAATAGATTCAATAGAGAGAAATATTATTCTCCCTCTTTACAAGGCACTGGTAAGGCCTCATTTGGAATATGCGGTGCAGTTTTGGAATCCCATATACAAAAGGGACATCTTGGAAATTGAGGCAGTTCAGAGAAGGGCAACTAAATTAATAAGGGGAATGGAGGCTTGACTATACAGACAGATTAGACAAGTTAGGGCTGTTTACATTGGAGAAGCGATGTTTGCGTGGGGATATGATCACTTTATACAAATATATTAATGGGCCATACAATGAACTCTCTGGTGCATTGTTCACTAATAGGTCATATCAGAGGACACGTGGACATCCTTTAAGATTGGAAGAAAAGAAGTTTCATCTTCAGGTTAGGAAAGGTTTTTTTAAACAGTGAGAACAGTGAAACTGTGGAACTGTCTTCCAGCAGAGGTGGTAATGGCAAGTTCATTAAATAGCTTTAAAAAAGGCCTGGATAAGTTTCTAAAACTAAAAAATATTGAGAATTACTGGTATTAATACATATACTGTAGTTCTTGTTGGTACAGGGATACTATATAATATTGAGAATTACTGGTATTAATACATATACTGTAGTTCTGGTTGGTACAGGGATAACTATATAATATGAGAATTACTGGTATTAATACATATACTGTAGTTCGGGTTGGTACGGGGATACTATATAATATTGAGAATTACTGGTATTAATACATATACTGTAGTTCTGGTTGGTACGGGGATACATATTATATTGAGAATTACTGTATTAATACATATACTGTAGTTCTGGTGGTCGGGAAATTTAACCTTACAAATATATCTTGAGAATTACTGGTATTAATACATATACTGTAGTTCTGGTTGGTATGAGGATACTATATAATATTGAGAATTACTGGTATTAATACATGTAATATAGTTCTGGTTGGTATGAGGATACTATATAATGAGAATTACTGGTATTAATACTGGTTGGTACAGGGATACTATATAATATTGAGAATTACTGGCATTAATACATATACCGTAGTTCTGGTTGTTACGGGGATACTATATAACATTGAGAATTACTGGTATTAATACATATATTGTAGTTCTGGTTGGTACGGGGATACTATATAATATAGTAACATAGTAATTAAGGTTGAATAAAGACATACATCCATCAAGTCCAAACTATTCACCCTCTTTTTTTTTTTTTTAACCCTACCTAACAGTTGATCCAGAGGAAGGCAAAAAAAACAGCTAAAAAGGGGGAAAAAATTCCTTCCTGACTCCAGATCTATATGCATTAATAACAGTAATTCTCAATATTATATAGTATCCCCGTACCAACCAGAACTACAGTATATGTATTAATACCAGTAATTCTCAATATTATATAGTATCCCTGTACCAACCAGAACTACAGTATATGCATTAATACCAGTAATTCTCAATATTATATAGTATCCCTATACCAACCAGAAATACAGTATATGTATTAATACCAGTAATTCTCAATATGTTTTAGTTTTAGAAACTTATCCAGGCCTTTTTTAAAGCTATTTAATGAACTTGCCATTGCCACATCTGCTGGAAGACAGTTCCACATTTTCACTGTTCTCACTGTAAAGAAACGTTTCCTAACCTGAAGATGAAACTTCTTTTCTTCCAACCTTAAAGGATGTCCATGTGTCCTCTGATATGACCTATTAGTGAACAATGCACCAGAGAGTTCATTGTATGGGCCATTAATATATTGGTATAAGGTTATCATGTCCCCAGCCAAACGTCGCTTCTCCAATGTAAACAGCCCTAACTTGTCTAATCTGCATATTCAAGCCCCTCCATTCGCCTTATTAATTTAGTTGCCCTTCTCTGAACTGCCTCAATTTCCAAGATGTCCCTTTTGTATATCGGATTCCAAAACTGCACCGCATATTCCAAATGTGGCCTTACCAGTGCCTTGTAAAGAGGGAGAATAATATTTTTCTCTCTTGAATCTATTCCAGATTTTTCAAAGCTCTGCATAGTTTAGTGTCATCAGAAAACACAGAGACCTTGTTCTCAATGCCCCTTCTAAGTCATTTATACACAGATTAAACAGAAGTGTCCCCAGTACAGAACCCTGGGGGCCCCACTTAGAACTTTACCCACATAGATGTAGCTCCATTAACCACCACTCTCTGTTTGCGGTCCAATAACTAGTTCTCTATCCATGTACAAATGTTTTCTTCAAGGCCAACAGTCCTCCGTTTATACATTAGTCGCCTATGTGGCACAGTATCAAAAGCTTTCACAAAATCCAAATATACCACGTCTACTGCTGTACCTGAATCTAACTTCTTACTCACTTCATCATAAAATCCAAATATATCACATCCATTGCTGTACCTGAATCTAACTTCTTACTCGCTTCTCCATAAAAACCAATTAAATTTGTCTGACATGATCTATTTCCCATAAATCCATGCTGACTACTACTAAGACGATCTCTGGAAACAAAGTCAAGGATATGATCCCTTAACAAGGTTTCCATCACCTTCCCTACCACTGATGTTAGGCTTACAGGTCTATAGTTACCAGGCTGTGAACGACTACCTTTATTGAATATTGGTATTACATTGGCTTTTCTCCAATCCAGCGGCACGTCCCCAGACAAAAGCGAATCTGAAAATATGAGAAACAGTGGTCTAGCTAGAACTGAACTAAGCTCTATTAAAATCCTAGGATGCAATCCATCTGGTCCTGGCTCTTTATTGATATTAACCTTGTCTAATTGTTTCCGTACCATATACTCTGTTATCCAATGTGAAAACTCTTCATTTCTTCCCTGCATATTGTTACAATCCCTGCTGTAAGGACTAGGATTCTCAACAGTAAAAACCGATGTAAAAAACGGTTTAGCAGGTTAACCTTTTCGGCATCCTATACAACCACCTCAGCCCCATTATTTAATGGTCCCATATTCTCAGTCCTCATCTTTTTACCATTTATATACTTAAAAAACATTTTGGGGTTGGACTTGCTTTGTTCGGCAATCCGTATTTCATTTTCTATTTTAGCTAGTTTAATTGCTTTCTTGCACTCTTTATTACAGCTTTTATACTCCCTGTAAGCCTGTTCTGTTCCTTCTGTTTTCAAATATTTAAAAGCCTTTTTCTTTTTTTCCATTTCCCTTTATACCTGAGCATTAAGCCATGCAGAGAGACCTTTTTTTTTACACTTGTTACCTAAAGGTACCGATTTAAGAATGTAATAGTTTAATATCCCTTTAAAGTGGTCCACATCTGCTCAGTATCTTTACCTAGAAACAATTCCCCCCAGTCTATGAGGGGCGATTCCTTTAACAGCATAAAATTAGCTTTCCTAATTGAGAATTACTGGTATTGATACATATACCGTAGTTCTGGTTGTACGGAGATATATATAATACTGAGAATTACTGGTATTAATGCTATATACCGTATTTATGGTTGGTACGGAATACTATATAATATAGAGAATTACTGGTATTACATAGACTGTAGTTCTGTTGGTACAGGGATACTAATAATATTGAGAATAACTGGTATTAAAACATATACTGTAGTTCTGGTTGGTACAGGGATACTATATAATATTGAGAATTACTAGTATTAATACATATACTGTAGTTCTGGTTGATACAGGGATACTATATAAATTGAGAATTACTGGTATTAATACATATACTGTAGTTCTGGTTGGTACGGGGACACTATATAATATTGAGATTTACTGGTATCAATACTATACTGTAGTTTTGGTTGGTACAGGGATAATATTAATATTGGGAATTACTGGTATTTACAATTACTGTAGTTCTGGTTGGTACAGGGATCTATATAATATTGGAGAATTACTGGTATTAATACATATACTGTGTTCTGGTTGGTACAGGGATACTATATAATATTGAGAATTACTGGTATTAATACATATAGATCTGGTTGATCCAGGGATTGCCGTTTGAGTTTAGGATGTTTGAGTTTAGGCAGTTTCCCCCCCTTTTTAGCTGTTTTTTTTTTGCCTTCCTGTGGATCAATTGGTAGTAGGGTTAAAAATAAATAAATAAAATAAAAAGGAGGGTGAATAGGTTGATGGATGTTTTGTCTTTATTCAACCTCAATTACTAATATGTTACTGTCTGTCTATCTCTTTATTTATTTATCTCTCTGTCTGTCTATCTCTTTATTTATCTATCTCTCTGTATGTCTATCTCTTTATCTGACTATCTGTCTGTGTATCTCTCTGTTTGTCTATCTCTTTATCTGTCTGTCTGTCTGTCTATCTCTCTGTCTATTTTTTATCTGTCTGTCTGTCCATCTCTTATCTGCCTGTCTATCTCTTTGTCTGTCTATCTCTTTATATGTCTGTCTATCTCTTGGTCTGTCTATCTCTTTATCTTTCTGTATGGAGTAAAAATAGGGAAAAGTAAGGAGAAAAGAAGAATTAAACAGAAAAGGAAAAGAGAGAATGAAATGAAAGGAGGAAAGTGGAAAATGAGAATGTTTAGTAAGGGATGTTTCAGCAATTTATGTACAGTTGTGTCTGTGTTTGCTGGGAAGGGGCCCTGTATGTTTCATTGTATGTTCTGTGGAACACCTCACCTCACCTTAAGCTATATAGCTGCTGGTATATATATGTGGAAAAAGAAGAAAAGAATAAATTAGAACTGGAAGGGAGAAGTTTAAATACCGTATATACTTTGAAGTCCATTTTGGAAGGGAACACACTACTGTGCTATTACTGTGAGTTTTAAAACTAAATTACATTTCTATTGTAATGAAAAAAAGCAAGTCAATTTTAAACTTTGTTCTGAATAAATACATGTTCTTTCATTGTTGCACAGTTTTATATCTCTAAAGGAGGGCTGCTAAGTGGCAGATGAAATTCAATGTTGATAAATGGAAGGTGATGCATTTTGGAATTAAAAATACTTGTGCTACTTATACTATAAATGGCTTTGTGTTAAGTGAATCCCTGTTGGAAAGGGATCTTGGATTTTTGGTGGATAACAAACTTAAAGGTAGCAAGCATTGCCGCGGCCACAGCCAGAGCCAGCATGGTATTGTCTTGTATAAAGAGAGGTATCGATTCAAGGGAGGAAAATGTAATTCTCACTCTTTACAAAGCATTGGTAAGGCCTCATTTGGAATATGCAGTGCAATTTTGGAATCCTGTGTACAAAAAGGACATCTTTGAAATGGAAAGGGTTCAGAGAAGGGCAACTAAATTAATAAGGGGATTGGGGGGAGCTTGAATATGAAGAGAGACTGGAAAAGTTACATTTATGTACGCTGGAGAAAAGGCGCTTGCGTGGGGATATGATTACTGTGTATAAATACATTAACGGGCCATACAATAAACTATCTGGGGCATTGTTCACCAATAGAACATGTCAGAGGACACGTGGACATCCCTTAAGACTTGAAGAATAAAGGTTTAGGCTTCAAGTTGGGAAAGGGTTTTTCACACACATACACACACACACACACAAACACACACACACACACACACACACACATACACACACACATACACACCCCACCACCTCCATTCATACTTGATTTCTTTTTTTGACATTAATGGCCTCCTTTTGAACCAACCTATATCAATAATGTCAGTCCTGGTACTGGGGGCTTCTACATGATTGACTTAGTGGATCCTAATATTAATATAAGGCACAGATATTAGATTTCCCTTTTTATTTTGTACAAACCAACCTTATAGAAATTGTTTTTGCTGGCATTGAATATTCACATACAAAGAGCCGAGCCACTGGTGAATACCCTGCGTAGCAATGAGAGTGTCTCTTGTGATACTGACACAGCCACTGGTGAATACCCTGCGTAGCCATGAGAGTGTCTCTTGTGATACTGACACAGCCACTGGTGAATACCCTGCGGTAGCCTTGAGAGTGTCTCTTGTGATACTGACACAGCCACTGGTGATTACCCTGCGTAGCCATGAGAGTGTCTCTTGTGATACTGACACAGCCACTGGTGAATACCCTGCGTAGCAATGAGAGTGTCTCTTGTGATACTGACACAGCCACTGGTGAATACCCTGCGTAGCCATGAGAGTGTCTCTTGTGATACTGACACAGCCACTGGTGAATACCCTGCGGTAGCCTTGAGAGTGTCTCTTGTGATACTGACACAGCCACTGGTGATTACCCTGCGTACTGCCATGAGATGTCTCTTGTGATACTGAACAGCCACTGGTGAATACCCTGCGTAGCCATGAGAGTGTCTCTTGTGATACTGACACAGCCACTGGTGAATACCCTGCGTAGCCATGAGAGTGTCTCTTGTGATACTGACACAGCCACTGGTGAATACCCTGCATAGCCATGAGAGTGTCTCTTGTGATACTGACACAGCCACTGGTGAATACCCTGCGTAGCCATGAGAGTGTCCCTTGTGATACTGACACAGACACTGGTGAATACCCTGCGTAGCCATGAGAGTGTCTCTTGTGATACTGACACAGACGCTGCAAGCAAGGGATTCCAGTCATGCTAAGCAGCAGTGAATTGTTAATGTGACTTTAATCCCTGTTCACCATCGCTATAACATCTGTGAAGTGGGACGTGTGTGTTTATATCCAGACTGTGTAATTATCCATCCATGTACAAAGCTTAATGTACAATTAACCCCTCTATCTGGTACAGATAATATATAGTTATACCAAGATATAACTTACCCTTTACACTCTAGCTTTGTATATACATCACTGGTAATATTGATAGGACTGGTATATGTATTTCTAGTCATAATCCCTCCAATAATGATATCTCCTTCCTGTAGATATTCATATTCCACAACTGGTTTAATCATTCTGAGGTTACAGGCAAGTTTCATATTCTGGACCACACATCTTAATGGTCCAACATTCAGGATTGTCAGTAAAATAAGAGATTTTAGAACATTAGCTACGGACCTTGTGTAGAAGAATTTGTCCATGTATAAGATCAGCCCATCAGTATAACAGTCAGTGGTACAGTGGACATAGGGGGTGGAGGATTCAGCTTCATCATTAGATCAGTGTAATAAGACAGGCTAATCCAACCATGATTATATAGAGAACAAAGTCATGTTTTGTGCCGTATCCAGAATATAAACACACACCTGGGATCTGTGTCTATTTAAAAATACTTCATTTATACTTGTATATGTTTAGCGCAGATTATAGTCCTAGAAAACTATCCCCATAAATCCTATTGTTAAGAATCCCTGCTGTAAACCTGATCTAAATTAGATTGAATATATCCTCCTTTGGAAAAGGACTAATTACACCAATTGATTAAAGAAGAGTTTACTATGTAATTAGAAGCTTTTTCTTCTTGTAACATTTTTAGTAAAATAAAAGAAAAATGTGAATATTTCCACTATTTCCCATTAAAGGGACTGTCCATCCCTCTGGGCAAAAATGAGTGTTGTGCAAAAAACTCCAAAACCTGGAATTCATTTTGTTTCCAATCATTAACCCCTTCAGTGCCAAGCACGCACAGTGCAAACGGGGATCTGAAGGCACATACTCCCCTCTATCCTCCATCAGTTTCGCCAAAAACCGATGTGGGGAATCCAGAGAAATAAACTAATTACTTGCCAGGGAAGCTGGTCCCGAGAAGATCTCTGAAATCGCACGGTAAGGGAGACCCTGGTGATGTCAGAGGACTTCCTCTTCCACCGAGGTCTCTACTAAGTCTTATACTCCAACCTTCATTGGTGTTCTGGTGGAGGTACTGAAATTGCAATCCACTTTTGGATCCCAGTGCACTAGCTGGTATAGTAAGCTGTCACTGTGTGACAGCTTACTACAGCTTACTATATATACTATTTGTGAATGACACTCAGAGTTCCATTTACAAAGAGGAATACTTAGCAAAGACTTGGAAAAAAAATAGGGGTAGAGATCAGTATTAGGTAATTATTGATCTTTGTCAATTAATGAAAAATCACTTCCTGGGAAATAAATTTCAGGGAAGTGATTTTTTACAACCGGATGGGCATTTCTACCCGTATTTCAAGTTTGTTATCATTCCCTAAGATGATCTGATGAATATCTTTGGGAATGAAACAAAAAAGTGAAACCTATAAAAAATTAGCCAAAAAATTGTCTTCTCTAAGCTGTTCAATGTCCCCACTCGTATCGGCAAAGATAATTATTCCTCTAATTTCAAGGGAAACTTTTATTAGGAAAGCTTGCAGAGGTATCAAAAACAGAACAAATTTCATTTTTAGCATCCGTATGTGTGCTAAAACTTGTGCGTCTCTCAATATCAACCGGTTTTCACTAAAATACCACTAAAAGGGGGAGTGTGTGTGCATGGGGGGTGGGTTGTGGCATTTTTAATTTTTTTTCCTTGTAATTGCACTCGTACATGTGTCCAATTTGAGCTAGTTGATGGCCATATCTCCGTTTGCACCCATGCATATGGCACACTGTTTGACATTTAGTGGAGTTTTTTTTACTTGTCAATCTAAAAACACAGAGTTCTACGGGTTACTGCATCTGAAATTCTTCATGTATGAATGAAAGCTTGGCACCATAACATAGCTGAAGGTGAGTAGATTCCAAAAATATATAGTTTGTGGTGGGAATTTCCAAGTTTCAGGGCTTGTTTCCTTTGAAAATGTGTAGGCTGTTCAATTTACAGAGCACTTTGATATTTTCTTGTAATTGCACTTGTGCATGTGTCCCATTTGAGCTAGTTGGTGGCCACGTCTCTGTGTGCATCCACACATATGGCATACCGTTTGATTCAGGACATGTGGCAGATTGACATTTTGTGGGGGGTTTTTTGCTTGCCAAGTGGGTTTAGGTAGGATTTCAACCTTTGAATCATCTTGTTTTATTTTTCCAAAACCTCCTAAAAGTGACACGCACATCCATGGCAGAAATGGAACGTTTGGATACTTACCCAGACACGGCTTCAGCAGCATTGGTAACACCAGGCCAGGCAGAGGTAGGAGACGCGGGGGAAGTGTGGTCTGGGGATGAGTCGGGCCCTGCTGGTCTCTTGAAAGAGATTAGGGTGCTGGAGTCACCCCGGATCCAAGAACAAAATCTCATTTACTCCACTGAGGATGCCGCTGGTGATGAGGAATCCCTGACCGGGAGGAGTAAAAGAAATCCGAAAGCGCAAGTATCTGTTAAATATGTTTATTGTTTAACAAACTCTGTGCCTGACTTGTCTGTCCGTCCGTCCGCTGTCTCTCATGTAGAGCCCACCGTCTACAGCGCCCTGAAAGGCGCGCCACCTGCCCTACTTCCGGTATTCAAAACGCAGCTTCAAGGGAGGACCTGGTTATGGGAAATGCAGTTTCTGGGGTGCCACCTGTGAAAGGAGATCCAGTGCCTGCCTGTAAAGCTAATACTACATGTGAAGATGCCATGGAGATGGAGGGTCTACCAATCGGTAGTGAGAAAATCTGCCCGTTCTCCAAAGGGCTTGTGTCTGCCTTACCCCTATCCCCCGATGTGTCTGGTAATATAAAATCTCCTTCTGTTATTTCCCCAGTGTGTGTGTCTGCCCCTGCCCTGTCTGTCTTGTCTGTGCCAGACCCTGCCATGTCTGCTCCTGTATCCGGTGTTGTTTCCCCTATGAAGTATTTATACTACAGCATTCAGTACCCAATGTGCCTACTGTACCAACTCTGCCTGCTGTGCCCGATGTACCTACTGTGCCCTCTGTACTTGCTATGCCAACTGTGCCCGCTATGGCTGATGTACCTACTGTGCCCTCTGTACTTGCTATGCCAACTGTGCCCGCTGTGGCTGATGTACCTACTGTGCCCCCTGTACTTGCTATGCCAACTGTGCCCGCTATGGCGGCTGTACCTACTGTGCCCCCTGTACTTCTATGCCAACTGTGCCCGCTATGGCTAATATACCTACTGTGCCCTCTGTAGTTGCTATGCCAACTGTGCCCGCTATGGCGGCTGTACCTACTGTGCCCTCTGTACTTGCTATGCCAACTGTGCCCGCTATGGCTGAGTACCTACTGTGCCCTCTGTACTTGCTATGCCAACTGTGCCCCGCTATGGCTGATGTACCTACTGTGCCCTCGGTACTTGCTATGCCAACTGTGCCCACTGTACCCCCTTCATTTTCTATTTTAGCTAGTTTAATTGCTTTCTTGCACTCTTTATTACAGCTTTTATACTCCCTGTAAGCCTGTTCTGTTCCTTCTGTTTTCAAATATTTAAAAGCCTTTTTCTTTTTTTCCATTTCCCTTTATACCTGAGCATTAAGCCATGCAGGAGAGGACCTAATTTTTTTACACTTGTTACCTAAAGGTACCGATTTAGAAATGTAATAGTTTAATATCCCTTTAAAAGTGGTCCACATCTGCTCAGTATCTTTACCTAGAAACAATTCCCCCCAGTCTATGAGCAGGGGCGATTCCTTTAACAGCATAAAATTAGCTTTCCTAATTGAGAATTACTGGTATTGATACATATACCGTAGTTCTGGTTGGTACGGAGATACTATATAATACTGAGAATTACTGGTATTAATGCATATACCGTAGTTATGGTTGGTACGGAGATACTATATAATATAGAGAATTACTGGTATTAATACATAGACTGTAGTCTGGTTGGTACCAGGGATACTATATAATATTTGAGAATTACTGGTATTAATACATATACTGTAGTTCTGGTTGGTACAGGGATACTATATAATATTGAGAATTACTGGTATTAATACATATACTGTAGTTCTGGTTGGTACAGGGATACTATATAATATTGAGAATTACTGGTATTAATACATATACCGCAGTTCTGGTTGGTACAGGGATACTATATAATATTGAGAATTACTGGTATTAATATATATACTGTAGTTCTGCCATGGAGATGGAGGGTCTACCAATCGGTAGTGAGAAAATCTGCCCGTTCTCCAAAGGGCTTGTGTCTGCCTTACCCCTATCCCCCGATGTGTCTATCAAAACCTTTTTGATCCCTATTTTCTTGTATGTCAGCACAGTGTGCCTGTTGCCGGGAAAATTCTATACAAGGATCAATGGTCTATTTTTCCAGATGCTCTGGGGAAATAGATTTAATCTCATCAAAAGGAATGTCACCTATCTACGAAGGGAGGAGGGTGGGTTGGATATGGTCAACCCAGTTGTATTCTTTACGAATACTTTTATTAAGTATAATTTCTCTAACCTCCTTCTGGAGAAGCCTCCTTCGTGGGTAGAAATCTTCAGGACATGGGTCGCACCTTTTCTTGGGGACTGGATAAATGGCGGCTTAGTAAAGAGCATGCGAGTTTCTCATGGGCCTCTCCCGCCTTACGTGATAGGGGCCCTGAAAGTGATGAGAAAGTGGAGCATGGGGGTGGAGGAAATTAGGTCCTCACCTAGGAGGGCCATCGATAGGAGGATCTTGTCCTCTTACTTCCATGAGTCACTTGCTTTAAGAGATTGCCCAGACAATATTTTAAGAATAGGGCTTTCTTTAGTTAATTCCCGTAGGGTCCCCCCAAAGTTTAGGGACATTGTCTGGCGTTCCTTTCATGGGAAGCTATACCTGAAGGGTAATTTGAAGTATAGAAACTCTGATGATCGTGTTTGTCCTAGAGAGGAGTGCATGGGTCTTGAGGAAACGATGGACCACTTCTTGCTTCGATGTCCCTTCAATGTAGAGGTTTACAAATCGGTGTCCAGGAAGCTTATTATACCCTGCCTTTCAGGTTTGTCTTACCAGGGGTGGGTATACGGTGCCTCTAACAGATATAGAGGGCTTGAGTTGAGCACTTTTTTCTTAGTTACTACAGTGGTTAGGTATTACACTTGAATTGCACGGTGTCATAGTTCAATTAGGCAGAAAGTCCTCCCCTGTGAGGTGGTGGTTTCAGACATCTTGAGGGAACTGTGGAAAATGAAGGTTCTTGAGAGACAGAGGATGAATGAAGGGAGATGGGCTTCTCTTTGGAGGGGCCTGTATCTTGAGCCTCCCTGAGGACTGTTGATGTCTCCTGGTGATGGTTTCCGCTGTTTAACACTTTCCCTTTTTTTGCCCTATGACCTGTTGATATTTTCAAAAAGGGCTCATACTGTTTTAAGTGAGTAGCTTACCGCTTAGCCCTAGTGTCTGTGTCTTATATTTATCGGTAAATATATTCAACGTCAGAATTATATTGTTCAATATGGAATTGTGTTATTTTCAATGAAATATCTTATTTGTTGTATTTCTGTAGTCTTGTCTGTTTGTGGGAATTTACGAGTGTGGTAAATTGCAGTTTTTCTATTAACTTAGTTTGCTTTATATAATGTTGAATGGGGTATGAATGACTCTCCTCACCAATCTCTGTTAGTTATCTACATTCTTTCTTTTATATAGGAAAAGTTTTAATATTTGTCTGAAAGTTCAGACGAAAATGTATTTTATTTAAAGTTTTTTTTTTCTTTTTTGACTTGTGGAAAGAACAAGGGACAACTTTAATAAGTGAAGCAACTTTCCCTTTTACTTTAGTGATGAAACTGTTTTTGCTTTTCCCCCCTCCCTTTTTTTTTATGATCGTTTATTTTAAAGTGATGTAACTTGCTTATTTACATTTACTATTGTTTGATCTAAATTATGTATTGTATTGTATGGAATGTTGGAATTGTTAATCTTTATGTAGTTTGTTTACTAAATAAAAATCCCTAATATACACTATCAATAGGGATAGGGTGAAACACGGGGACACTATCCAGGTACCTAATATACACTATCAATAGGGATAGAGTGAAACACGGGGACACTATCCAGGTACCTAATATACACTATCAATAGGGATAGGGTGATAGAACCCAAGCTTCAGTCCCTGCCCCTGCCCCAGCCCCACCAGTAGTTAGAACCCAAACTTCAGTCACTGTGTCTGCCCCAGCACCACTAGTAGCTAGAGCCCAAGTTCCTGTACAAGTCCAGGAATCTGCTTTTAAGGCTTCCAGTAAGAAGCCTGGCAAGCATCCTTCCCATTCCTCTTTCCCCGTGAGGATTGCCCATGCCCCTGTGTTGGAGGACCCAGAGGGGTGGGAAGTTGTTAAAAAAAGGGGAAGGACTAATGTGGGTGTCCTAGGGACTTCTCAAGTCCCTGGACCATCCAAGGCTAAGAATGTAATTAGAGTCAGTAATATCCCCTTGGCCAACTCGTTTGTAGTCCTTGATGAGTGTTCGGAGCAGGCAGAAATTATTGCCGAGATACGGCGTCTTGAGAGAGAACTCTCACGGGAAGCTTCAGATCAAGCCTCCCATCTGTCTGATTCTGAAGACTCTGATTTAGTAGAAATAGGGTTAGAAGAGACTGAGACCCTTCCTTCTGGTCTTTCCGCCAAGAGGGAAGGGTCTGATGATGAGGAGAGGAGGGTTAAGCGTGGTAAGTGAAAACTTCCCATATTTTCCATTACCCTGGAAATGGCTGTGCCCCCTCCAATTCGTTGTGCAACCATTAATGTTGCCAGCTTGAAGTCCGTGAGAGCACGTAGAATGGCTTTATTTTTGCTCTGCACAATTGAAGCAGATGTTTTGTTTTTGCAAGAGACCTGGCTTGACAAGCTGGCCAATATTCATCTGGCAAAAAGGGAGTGGACTTGTGGCCCTTCCTTTTGGTCTCTTGCAGCCGAGCCTCGCGGTGGAGTGGCTGTCCTTTTTAAGACAGATCAGGTAACGGTCATACGGGTAATTGAGCTTGAGATGGGACGTTGTATGGTCTTAGACGTCTTGCTGAAGGGCTCCCCTCTCCGTTTGATAAATATCTATGGTCCTCAAACTATGTGCGGGAGGAAGGAGTTATTTAGCAAGATTAAGCCCTTTCTTTTTACTGCCCAGCCAGTGGTGTTCGGTGGGGATTTTAACACCGTCACCAGGTCAATGGACAGGAGAGGCGTGGCTAGGCAATTAGATCCTGATAGTTTTTTTCTTAATAGCATAGTTAGAGAGGCGGGTCTGGTGGATGTGCACGTTCGCTACTCCCCAGACCTCACTGGGTTCACTTTTTATCAAGGTAGCCGTAGATCTAGGATAGATAGGTTTTTTGTTAAAGAGAGTTCTATTTCCTCTCCTTTAGAGGTGAGGCCAGTAGAATTCTCTGATCACTGTATGGTTATTATGTCTTTAAATGTTCCGCAGGCCCCCCCGAAAGGTAGGGGCTTCTGGCGCCTTAATGCGGCTCTTCTTGAGGAGGAATGTATAAAACAATCTTTTTTGGCTTTCTTTCAGGACCAAGAATCCCTCAAGGATGTCTGTCACAGTAAGGTGGAGTGGTGGGAGATGACCAAGAAGAGGACCGCACGGCTCTTTCGAGGCCTAGCCTGCAGAAGATCGGTTGATAAGTACCTTGCCTATCAAGGCCTTAAGAGGAAACTTGACAGATTGGTGTCCGATTGTGGTGATCATGGGGAGATTGCTAGAGTCAAGTCTCTCATGAGAGATTTTCAGTATGATCGGCTGGCTTCCTTGTCTTTTGAGAGGGATTACGGGCCCCACCGCTCACCCGATCCCTACCAGAATTGCAAGGAATCAGTTGCCTGTAAGCTAATTAGTGGCTTGCAGAACAAGGACGGTGCCCTGGAGACTAGTCCTCAGGGTATCCTGTCAGTTGTTAATGACTTTTATACTGACCTCTTAGGAGAGAAGGAGCTCAGCCGGACCAGGATGTCAAGTTTTTTGGAGCAGACTCCTGTCCAGGATGATCAGAATGTTCCTTGGGATGATTTGATTGGAGAGATCACTGTGGAGGAGGTGAGGGCAGCAATAGAAGGTCTTGCTATTAAGAAATCCCCTGGGCCAGATGGGCTCACGGCGGAGTTCTACAAGGCTTTTTGTGATGTCCTGGCCCCCAGCCTTGTGGAGGTGTTTTCAGACTCCCTTCGGAAGGGTCTCCTTCCTTACTCCATGAGGTGTTCTGCTTTGATTCTGTTGTCAAAGGGATTAGATCCTTCCAGGATTGAGAACTGGCGCCCCATCGCCTTACTCAATACCGATAGAAAGATTCTGGCAAAGGTTTTGTTTAACCGCCTGTTTGGGGTGGCACACTTGGTGCTTTCCTCCTCGCAACACTGTACGGTGAAGGGTAGAACCACCTTCTCTGCTGTATTGGAGGTCCGGGAGGCTCTGATGCGTTGCAGGACTTGCGAATGGGGAAAGTACCTACTGTCATTGGATCAATCAAAGGCTTTTGATAGAGTGGATCATAAGTACTTATGGGGTGTTCTTGGCAGATACGGTGTTCCGGGGCAATTCATTAATTGGCTCAAGGTTTTGTATGCAGGAGCAGTTAGCCTTCCGCTTGTGAATGGCTGGTTGGGGAGACCTTTCAGGGTGACTTCAGGAGTCAGGCAGGGGTGTCCCCTGAGTCCTCTGCTGTATGTTTTTGCCATAGATCCTCTTATTAGGAGGCTTGATGGTAGGATGTTGGCAGGGGTTCCCTTGGCTCCTGGAAAAGCCCTGAGGGTCACGGCATACGCGGATGATGTCACTCTTGTGGTTTCTAGCCAGGCTGAGGCCCTTGCGGTGGCTGACGTGTTGCAAAGTTATTCTGAAGCCTCTGGATCCCTGATCAACAGGAGCAAATGTGAGGCTTTCTGGATGGGGAAGGAAGGCACTTTAGCCTTTGTCCTCCCGGAAATCTTCCCGATACCCTCACCTAAAATCAAGGTTCTAGGGATCAAATTCGGCCAGGGCGATTTCGCCGAGCTAAATTGGGGGGAGAAGTTGGATATCGCCTCTGCCAAGGTGGGTCAGTGGAAGGGGAGATCCTTCACTCTAAAGGAAAGGGTTTCACTGATCAAAACCTTTTTGATCCCTATTTTCTTGTATGTCAGCACAGTGTGCCTGTTGCCGGGAAAATTCTATACAAGGATCAATGGTCTATTTTTCCAGATGCTCTGGGGAAATAGATTTAATCTCATCAAAAGGAATGTCACCTATCTACGAAGGGAGGAGGGTGTGTTGGATATGGTCAACCCAGTTGTATTCTTTACGAATACTTTTATTAAGTATAACTTCTCTAACCTCCTTCTGGAGAAGCCTCCTTCGTGGGTAGAAATCTTCAGGACATGGGTCGCACCTTTTCTTGGGGACTGGATAAATGGCGGCTTAGTAAAGAGCATGCGAGTTTCTCATGGGCCTCTCCCACCTTACGTGATAGGGGCCCTGAAAGTGATGAGAAAGTGGAGCATGGGGGTGGAGGAAATTAGGTCCTCACCTAGGAGGGCCATCGATAGGAGGATCTTGTCCTCTTACTTCCATGAGTCACTTGCTTTAAGAGATTGCCCAGACAATATTTTAAGAATAGGGCTTTCCTTAGTTAATTCCCGTAGGGTCCCCCCAAAGTTTAGGGACATTGTCTGGCGTTCCTTTCACGGGAAGCTCTACGTGAAGGGTAATTTGAAGTATAGAAACTCTGATGATCGTGTTTGTCCCAGAGAGGAGTGCATGGGTCTTGAGGAAACGATGGACCACTTCTTGCTTCGATGTCCCTTCAATGTAGAGGTTTACAAATCGGTGTCCAGGAAGCTTATTATACCCTGCCTTTCAGGTTTGTCTTACCAGGGGTGGGTATACGCTGCCTCTAACAGATATAGAGGGCTTGAGTTGAGCACTTTTTTCTTAGTTACTGCAGTGGTTAGGTATTACACTTGGATTGCACGGTGTCATAGTTCAATTAGGCAGAAAGTCCTCCCCTGTGAGGTGGTGGTTTCGGACATCTTGAGGGAACTGTGGAAAATTAAGGTTCTTGAGAGACAGAGGATGAATGAAGGGAGATGGGCTTCTCTTTGGAGGGGCCTGTATCTTGAGCCTCCCTGAGGACTGTTGATGTCTCCTGGTGATGGTTTCCGCTGTCTAACACTTTCCCTTTTTTGCCCTATGACCTGTTGATATTTTCAAAAAGGGCTCATACTGTTTTAAGTGAGTAGCTTACCGCTTAGCCCTAGTGTCTGTGTCTTATATTTATCGGTAAATATATTCAACGTCAGAATTATACTGTTCAATATGGAATTATGTTATTTTCAATGAAATTTGTTGTATTTTCTGTAGTCTTGTCTGTGTGTGGGAATTTACGAGTGTGGTAAATTGCAGTTTTTCTTTTATAATGTTTGCTTTATATAATGTTGAATGGGGTATGAATGACTCTCCTCACCAATCTCTGTTAGTTATCTACATTCTTTCTTTTATATAGGAAAAGTTTTAATATTTGTCTGAAAGTTCAGACCTGAAAATGTATTTTATTTAAAGTTTTTTTTTTTTTTTTTTTTTATTCTTTTTTGACTTGTGGAAAGAACAAGGGACAACTTTAATAAGTGAAGCAACTTTCCCTTTTACTTTAGTGATGAAACTGTTTTTGCTTTTCCCCCCTCCCTTTTTTTTTATGACCGTTTATTTTAAAGTGATGTAACTTGCTTAATTACGTTTACTATTGTGTGATCTAAATTATGTATTGTATTGTATGAAATGTTGGAATTGTTAATCTTCATGTAGTTTGTTTACTAAATAAAAATCCCTAATATATACTATCAATAGGGATAGGGGGAAACACGGGGACACTGTCCAGGTACCTAATATACACTATCAATAGGGATAGGGTGAAACACGGGGACACTGTCCAGGTACCTAATATACACTATCAATAGGGATAGGGTGAAACACGGGACACTATCCAGGTACCTAATATACACTATCAATAGGGATAGGGTGAAACACGGGGACACTATCCAGGTACCTAATATACACTATCAATAGGGATAGGGTGAAACACAGGGACACTATCCAGGTACCTAATATACACTATCAATAGGGATAGGGTGAAACACGGGGACACTGTCCAGGTACCTAATATATACTATCAATAGGGATAGGGGGAAACACGGGGACACTGTCCAGGTACCTAATATACACTATCAATAGG